>CABFVX010001615.1:0-16289 GCA_902151425.1 Timema shepardi | reverse complement strand
CCCCCCCACGCTGCCCGTTACACACTGGTATAAGAATTATATAAAGATATTAAAAAAATGTCTAAAAATTATAGAAAAATGTTAAGGGTGGACAACCCTTATCACTAAGGGGTATGAAAAATAGATGTTGGCCGATTCTCAGACCTACTCAATATGCTCACAAAATTTCATGAGAATCGGTCAAGCCGTTTCGGAGGAGTACGGGAACGAACATTGTGACACGAGAATTTTATATATAAGATGTTAGTTGGTGAATATATTAATGCTATTATGACAGGATTTTTGATGCCAAAAAAATATGGTTGAAGTCTCTAAAATAGTTTCTTTTTCTTAGCACCACGTCTTACTACTCGTTCGGGCTATACTGTTATGTACTAATTATGCTAATGATGTTAGGGATTAGGAAGGTTATATTTAGAAGAAGTGTACCTGAATATGCTTGGAAGGATAGTGAAAAATCATTTAGGGCCACCCTTAATGCACCCAACCGAGATTAAAACCTCGTTCTCCCCGTCATCGTCAGTTTAGTCTTCTGTGAGAGTAGCGCCTTGGATCATATGACCACCAAAACGGGCGGAAAAGGTATTGAGTTGTATATTTGCACAAAAATCATAACTTGTTTGAACTGTTTCTGTGCTTTACTACAATCCCATAAAAACCAGGGCCGCCTTTAGCAGACGCGGGAACCTGGGTGACCTTCGCTTGCGGAGCCTCCAGTTACCTGCCTCACCTCCCCCTAAAAATATGGTTCAAAACCTAATTTTTGTTTAATGTTAATACAGTAGTTTTTACGTATACCCAATTTTCAGCCTTATAAGGTATCAAGAAATGCTTTAAAAAGTAGATAAAAATATTCATTAATGTTATAAGCCTTGTATAAGGGTTAATTTCTCTCCAACCCTTATCAAGTTCATTGGGGAAGAAAATCGAAATATGTATAAATGTACAAAGGAACAACTGTGCCAAGTTTTAGTTAAACTGGTAAATACGTTCAAAAGTTATCGTGTTATATATTCACTGCAGACAGACAAATGCAAATCGGTGGAGATAAAAAGGGGGACTCGCTCCACTCGTTCAAATGATCAAATTACATGATTATGTTTTTACTTGTTTTTAAACTTTTGACATTTATTTTATAAGCCACCTATGCAGTGAACCTACTATACGAGTACGCGGTTAAAAATTTCCTGCCTAAAAAAAATCACAATAATCTTCGTTCGACATACACAACTGGCAAATACACAATTGTGGGGCAGGATTAATATTTTGAATTAATGTGTTCGACGCATAAAATAATTAAACTTGGCTCGGTTTTATTATCATCGTCTGACCGTTTGAGTGAATAGAGCATGACCGTGTGCGTTCAAGTATAGTACAGTAGGCACCCATATCCGCTGGTAATACGTAACCACGGATATTACCGAACTATTATGTAACGTGATATTCATGTAAAGTTTAATTGATAAATTATTCTTAGTTTAACAGTACCAACATTAAATAAATTCTACATAAGAATATAACCCGCCTCGGTGGCGTAGTTGGCTAACGCGCTTGTCGTGTTGAGCTCGACTGCTGAGGATGGGAAGATCGAGGTTCGAATCTCGGTCGGGTGAACTGAAGGGGTTTTTTCCTAAATGGTTTTCCACTCTTCCTCCACGCAAATGCGGGCTCACTTCCTCTGATTCAACCTTCCCAATTCCTAATCCATTAGCGTAATTAGTACTTGAAGCGTATAACCCGAACGTGTAGTAAGACGCGCTGCTAAATAATAATATTTGATTCTCCATTATTCTTGATGATACGATCACTGATGATGATGATGATGATGATGATGATGATGATGATGATGATGATGGTGGTATGATAACACTATGCCCAGGATGAAAAGATGAAGTGGGGTGATGATTTAGGCACTGTGACTTATAAAAATATATTCTTAAATTAAATTTTTTTTAAAATTGGACAGTGGCAAACCACGGATAACTGAAACCATGGATACTGAATCAGTGGATGGTGGCTCTAATATACATATATTAGTGCTGAAAATATGTATTTTATAATAATGTCTTTTGAAAATCTCTGTTCTATCTCTTTTGGTCATCGCGACCCCAAGACATTTATTTTGTGACCCCCCACTCAAATGGGTCCCGATCAAGAGTTTTCAAAGCACTGGTCTAAGGCGTCCCTTTCGCAATATACTGTACTGCTGAAGGTGATAATATCGGGGCTCAAATCCCGGTCAGGTGTACTGAGGGTGGTTTTTTTTCCCTAAATCCACGCAATTGTGGGTAAATTTAATCTAAATTAAATCTTTCTCTTCCCTAACACATTAGCCTAATTATTATAAATGCGTACAAATCGAATGGGTAGCGAGACGCAGTGATTAAAAATTATAGGAGTTAGGTGGGTATCTTAGAGGGAATGAGTCAACATTAGCATGAAGAGAGAATGGAAAAACCTCAGTAACATTACTGTCAGCTGAAATTAGAAAGTTGACCCTCTCATAAACGGTAATATAATGAAATCAATGTAAGAATTTGGATACAAGTTTAAATATATTTTTTTACCATAGTGTATTACTCTACATATTCAGGCTATTCGCATAGACATATGATAATTACTCTAATAGGTTAAGGATGAGAAAGGAAGTATTTTAGAGGTAATATACCCACATTTGCGTGGTATTAGAATGGGAAACCATTTAGAAAAAAAAAACCTCAGTAGACCAAACTTGGATTAGAACCCCGATATACCCGTACTAAGCATGTCAGTCCAACATGCGGATGACACCTTAGACCATTCAGCCACTAAAGTGGGTAAAGATTATTTTAACAATATTCAGTGTTTTAGAAAATAATTGATTTATGTTTTAAGTTAAATTAGAAAGAATACATAGTATTAGCTTGTTGCGCACAAAACAACTATACCGTATCAATACACGTCAATAGTGATTAATGAAACATTTGTTTTCTAAAACTTAACTATATCTCCTCATCAAATATAAAGTTTTCTAAAGTATTGTATAAAATAAGTATTTAACATTCGTTTTCTGTACAGAGTTTATTATTTTTTTGTTTGAACACTTAACATAAGAATCATTAACGACCTATTCTAAATAGTGAGGTTGAGGAGGACTAGTTTAAAGTAAATTCACCCGCATTAGCGTGAAAATAAGTTGGGAAAGCTACAATGATGATCTCATATGGGAAATTATTATTATTATTAACACACGCGTCTTACTACCCGTTCAGGTTATACGCACTTACGATAATGTGTAATGGTAGGGTGATTGTGATATGAAATGAAGGACCTACAGTTTAACGTGGAATCCGAACCACGGTGGAGGCCTGGCATTCCCAACATTTACAAGATGTCTTGTCAGAGGTGAAGGAAGGGTTTGGTATCAGATAAATCTGTGCCGGGCCCGAGGATTGAACCCCGGCCGCCAGCACAGAAGTCTGACACCTTACCCCTAGACCGCCAGGTCACCCATATGGGAAATAACTACCCTGCGTTTTCCCCGACCTCCAGATCAATAGAGACCAAGTGTAATGCAAATCTAGCACTTTTGTCTTCACTTTGGGTCTCTAAGTCAGTATTGTACAGTACAACTTTATAAAAATATATATCATTAACAAAGATAATCCCATTTAAAACCCAACCAAGGTGTTATAGTATCAGGCCACGAACTCCTACACAAAGGACATATTATTTTAAGTAGGTATGGACAATGTTCTCTAAAAGCTTACAGCTCTGCAATGGCTAAGGTCCTTAAGGGCAAGGGGATGAGTAGGGGGTAGACAGTTAATCTTATTGCTTTAAGCTACGCCAGTAATCCAGACTTTAATAATATTAATTGCTTATTCTGAATATTTACTTTCCATCCATTACTGCTTCCAGCCTGTGGCCTGGGTCAGTTTTTTATTCAATCCATATATTTTCACACTACCAGCTGGCTAGGTCTGTCGTAGCTTCATATGTTTTAAAATCTTGCTTAAAACTAGGGTATGCACAACATCCAGTCCCCGGCCGTTAATTAATCACTTTGAAAGTATAAAACCACATTTCACAAATTATACATTTTTCGTCCATGCCGGGAATCAAACCTGGAACCCTTAGCTCAGTAGAGATACACTTTACCAACTGAGTTAAGGTGTTATTTATTCCGACTATACCGAATACAAAATGATTCCCTGGGACAAGATTTATTATGAATTTAACGTACAATTATTATTATTATTATTATTATTATTATTATTAGCACCGCGTCTTACTACCCGTTCGGGTTATACGCACTTACGCTAATGTGTAATGGTAGGGTGATTGTGAGATGAAATGGAGGACCTACAGTTTAACGTGGAATCCGAACCACGGTGGAGACCTGGCATTCCTCACATTCACAAGAACGTACAATTGACTGTATATTAGTTTAGTATCATCCCCATATAGATTATAAATGTTTTCAACAAAAATTTTGACAATATTTTTGGTGAGTGGCAAACGGCGTGCATCGGTGGGCAGGCGGACTAAAGGGTCGAGTTCGTCTAGTCTGGTTTGTTGGTGGTAGAAAGGAAGGGGTTTGACTCTCGACCTGGTGTTCTGAGGGCGGAGAGAGTTTTACAAACATGATTTACAACTCTCTCTCTATGAAAATTTGGATACACTTCCTTTAAATTTTACTTTCCTTGCTAGCCTAATAAGTCACTATTAGTACAGTTTCATTCGGATGGCACTGAACGGGTAGTAAGATGCAGCTAAAATTAAAGTATCAAACATCCAATAGCACAGTAATATATCACTATAGTTCCAGTAAAACATGTAGGCCTACATTGTAATATTTGTCTACAGACTCAACCCAACGTTTCAAGATTGTTTTTAACCGCGCATTTCTCTACGAGTATTTAACTTCCCCCAGATTCCCTTCGGTGGGCGAATGATCTACGGTGTCACACTCGCAATAGACTGGATTGCTGATGGCGGGGATATTGGTATTCGAATTCTAGTCGGGTATACTGAGGTTATTTTTCCCAAATGATTTTCCAACCTCTCACCATGCAAATGCGTATACATTTCCTCTAAATTACACTTTTCTCATTCTTAACGTATTAACGTGACTAATACATATGTTATAACCCAAATGGGTAGTAAGACGTGATGCTAAGAAGAAAGTCTCCAAACGTTTCTCATTACCTGTCCGAGATATAGGCGTTTTATTTACGTGCCCATCGATTGGGGTACATTTTCTAAATCATAAAATCTGTTTATTTGTGTTTTTCGCTTGTTTTTTATGCAAGGATATTTACGGATTTCTCGAAGGCCAAAGTCGGAGAAAACATATATCTTCGTGGCAGGCCTGCTTCAGTCTATCTTCCGTATTGGCGCCAAGAAGTAAGATCCGGGTTCCACTTCTTTATTTTCTCTTCTTCGCAAACGTGCCTTTCTCTTTGATTGGTGTGCTCTTGACCCATTCAACGACAGCGCCTATTTTTGCTCGGGCGCAAGTGTTTAGACGTTCCGATGTCTTATTTATGTGTGTTCGTGACGTGGTCAATGTTTTGACGTGGTAGCGACACACGTCTCGCACACTGTTGCTATGCTTGTGTGCACAACTTCTTTCCCAAAACAACTCAGAACCTGCAGTGGTGGCTATCACGGTCTTAAGACAAGGGCTCCTAAAGTGCGAGCGGCACATATCTGATTTTCGGGCCTCGAGTTTCTTGTTAGTGCCTTGAAACAATCTTCACTATTTTAAATATTTGAATTGAGAAAAATTTTTTTTTATAAATTCTACTGTTGTTTTTATGCAAATCTTTCACGCAAAAACAATAGACCAATCGTGCTAAAATTTAGCGGAGACATAACTCGGGCACCCGGTTAGCATATAGGCTAATTAAAATTTACGTCTGATATTTTGTTTCAAGATGGCGGGGACAAAACTCTAATTTTTTATTATTATAATCCGCTATTCCTCTTTAATAGAAAAACCACTTCGCCAATTGGGCTGAAATTTCTTACTGACATAATAGGCGTCCGTTTAACATAATTATACAATAATATAAACCCCACGTCCACTTTTTTTTTAATGAAAGATGTAAAACACTACTTTTCAGCCTTTATCTCAGTTTAAGCTCATTAGATTTTTATCCTACAGGTTTTGAAAGGTTCCTAGATTTATATTAAACATTATGGAATTTTTGAAAGAAAATGTCAGCTCTAAAACACTACTTTTCAGCCCGTCTAGATCGCTTGCTCCTAGACAGTGGGAAGCCGGGTTGTAACCAGTAAAAATGATATTGCTATAATGCTTGCTGCTTGCTATTTGAAAGAAGATCTAACACTGCAATATATTTTACACATTTTTTATATGTTTTGTAAAACCATATATTGGCTTTCTAAATAAAGTAATAAACACAATATAATTATTTACTCCACCTTACAAACAAGTGTAGAAGAGTGGGATATGCGGGCCGCCAACTGTGTTTAGTTTTACAATTGACACTTCATATAAACACTTTGAAGGGATCCTAGTTTAAGGCGTAAGTCTTACAATAAACTGAATTTACGTTGTCTAGAAGGTAAAGTCTTGACTCTCAGGTGGGTCTGCTCGGGCCGGTTTTCTACAAGTTATCTATTACTGTTGTTTTCTCACGCCCTCTCACTCTGATTGGGTATACTTTCTCTAAGCCACCCTTCTCATCCATAACCCATCGATTAAGCCATTAAATAACCCCTGTGTAAAATAAATTTTGTATCACTTCTTATCATGACCTGTTCAGGTTATATGCATCTATGATATGATATGTATTTACTCTAATAGGGTAGGGAGGAGGAAGGAAACATTTTGGATGTAATATGCTCGCATTTGGAGAGTGTGAAACAATTTTGTAAACATCGCCCTCAGTAGACCCGACCGAAATTCAAACCCAGGTATCCCCGCTATAAGCAGGCCAGGCCAGCACGCGAGTGACGTCTTAGATCATTTTGCCATTGAAGCGAGTTTAAACCACATTAATTTTGAAAAATATCAAAGAGACCAAAATCTCTTGTAATGTGAAAAGTGACTTTATTTAGAATTATTCCATTGTATAGTAAAATATATTATAAATAATATAAAAACAGTTAAATAGAACTGACGAATTAAAACTTTATTGTATCAACTTTTTTCCCCGTCAGTTAGTTGGATGATTTTTATTATGAATTTAATGCTTTTATTTTGTTTTAGGTATAGGCTTGTTCTGTCCATAAACACCCAGGTTTATATTTGAATTTAATAAAACTTTAAAAAAAACTCTATGTGGTCTCTTATATTTCGTTGCTAAAAAAATTATATAATTAATTAGACAGTGGAAAAAGTTGTTATTTAATCTTTGGCAATTCTGCCTCTCGGAGAGCACACAGCCTGGAATTTTAGGGCCGAGATTAAAAAGTTTATTTGAATTATAACAGTTTTCCTTTGGATATTAATTTAAACAGGGGGGATAAAAGTTGTCATTCGATTTATAATAGTTCTCCCTTGGGTAGTAATTTAAAGAAGGGGGATAACTGTTGCCATTCGAATTATAATAGTTCTCCCTTGGATAGTAATTTAAAGAGGGGGGATAACAGTTGTCATTCGAATTATAATAGTTCTCCCTTGGATAGTAATTTAAAGAAGGGGGATAACTGTTGTCATTCGATTTATAATAGTTCTCCCTTGGGTAGTAATTTTAAAGAAGGGGGATAACTGTTGCCATTCGAATTATAATAGTTCTCCCTTGGATAGTAATTTAAAGAAGGGGGATAACAGTTGTCATTGAAATGAGCATCATTGTATCGGCCTTTTGTTCCTAACCGCTTGCGCTGAAGATGATTTTCCCATACACATGGTTTTCTAACCCCTCTCCAGGCTTCTGCCGGTTCAAATATTCTTGATTATCTTTCACTTCTCCGTTACATATATTCATCCGTTTAGTTATAACGTATAACCCTTCATGTGGATAACCAAGGCAGATATTTAAACGTGGTACAGTATTTAGCGGTAACTTATTTTTCTAAGCCAACATATTAAATCCGAATGGTACCAACAAATTAATTTGAGCTAAGACAATATACCTAATTCTACATGACTTACAAAATAGCTTAATTTATATCCTTTATACCTTAAAGTATAATTGAAGAATGATCTTGAGCGTGGGACGATTCCTATATAACTCACTGGTTAGAGCATTGGCGTACTAAGCTAAAGGTCCTGGGTTCGTTTCCCATGTCCAGGTGTCATAATTCAATTCAATGAATATAATATCTAGATGCGGCTGTAACCATAATTATAAAATATAATAGCGTTGCTATTTAATCCACTATAGCAGTATGCTTAGTAACACACCTAGTCACAGCACCTAAATAATTATTAATCGTTATTCACCCGCACGTGGTATAAATGTCAGGCTCATTTAGTATCGTTTTATGCTGCCAGGGAGTTCATGGCTAAAATCCTGGATGCTGTACTGAGTGTTGTTCTTTTCATAAATGGACAAATTTCTTCTAAACTCTATATCCCTCATCCCTGGCACTCTAATTAATAAATACACGTATAACCAGAACAGCTATGTAGACGTGGTGGAGTCAAAAATAAGTATCCATATACAGATAGTATATACATATTACCCGCCTCGGTGGCGTAGTTGGCTAACGCGCTAGTCGTGTTAAGCTGCTCGACTGCTGAGGACGGGTAGATCGAGGTGCTAATCTCGGTCGGGTGAACTGGGGGTGGTTTTTCCTAAATGGTTTTCCACTCTCCCTCCACGCAAATGCAGGTTAACTTCCTCTAATTCAACCTTCCCAATTCCTAATCCATTAGAGTAATTAGTACTTAAAGCGTATAACCCGAACGGGTAGTAAGACGCAGTGCTAAATATTATTACATACTTATTCGCCAGTAGCACCAGGAATCGAACCAATGCCCTTTTAATACTCGTGCCCAACTTCTCTAACCAATAAAAGGTGAAATACATGTGTTTAGGCTGGAAATGTAGGAGACGCGAGAAAAGGCTAGTGTTTTTGCAGTTTTTAAAGTAAAACTTTACTTAGCCAAACTAAATAAAATATTTCTCCAGTAGAAACAAAGAGTTTAATTTTGTCCAAATAGTGAGCTCAACAGTTGTTGAATATCTGTCAAGGGTGTCCAGATGTTTTATCTTCATTTAAACGTTTCTCATCTATTGCTGCTCTGCTCATGACAGATATTAAAGAATCGTTGATATCACCATGTGAAGAAAATTAAACTACGAGTATATGTTTCTTCTGAAACAATATTTTATTTATTTTATCCAAAATAATGTTTTGCTATTAAAACTATAAATTAACAGACTTTTTCTTGCGTCCAATACACTCCCACTTGAAGATCCCACCTCACGTCTGATTAACCGGGGTATTGGTTACAGGATTACGACCGAACCAGAAAACATTTCAATGTGCGGTTATCTGATTTCTGGACTTGACAACAGTGAGATTGGAATCAGTTTAATAGATCGTTTACTTTTTTTATTTTTAAATAAGCATTTTAAAATTCTGGTTTGTATGTTTTTGAATATGTTATAATGGTTACACTGGTATGTATTTTACTGTTTTTTTAAAGGAAAATACAGAAAAAAAGAGCAATGATGCGACCGTTTGATTCTAACTTTATTATTACCTACCCAAGTTAGATGTTACTCGGGACCGGTGATTAGTGCTCTTAGATCATGGAAAAATAGTTGTTTTTAACCACAAGACTGTGATGGCCTAGAATCGAACTAGTCTTCTCTAAAGTTGATCAACACTTGTTGATTGTGGTGTAGTATTGTGTACGTCACGCAGGTTGCTAGGCGACAGTTCTGGAAACCAGACTAAAGCCCCGTGTAGTAGGTTTCCGAATGAGAACGGCGTTCACTTTGTCTCCTACATGGCCATTAGTTGACCTCAGGGCTGTCTTAAGAGTGTGGCACAACCGATATCTCACCCCATCCGGTCCTCAATCAAACAGCTCAGATGAAACAGAAGCTTTTTGTCCATGTTTGAAGCTGTTCGTGTTATAACATATTACTAACGTGAAAATAAATAATAATAATAATAGAAAGGAGTTTTGAATTTTTAAATATTTATCAAACTAATACACCCCATAAGTTATATTATTAATTATCTAAAAAAATTGTCAGCTATTATTTTTATTTATGTTTTTAGCTTAAATTCGGATTGTTCGTCTAAAAGTACGAGAAAAATTGTCATCATTTACTGTAATATGCTATTATATTGTTCTTCCAATAGAAATATTTGAAGCTGCAAAATGTCATGCCTGTTAACTTCAGACATTATTCCACTATTAGTTTAGGAACGTTTTATTGAAATGTGACTTAAAAAGTATTTTTGGGCACGTAGGCTAAGTGACCATGACATTTAGACTGATATTTAGATGATGGTAGAGTCGGGGAATTCTTAGGTGTTGAAATATTTAACATAATCTCAAAAGAGAAATAAATTAATGGAGTATTAGACATTAAGTAACCAATACAGGCTATTAGCGGATTAAACGGTCAGGCTCAAGAATACTGGGTGCTTTAAGATCCCCTGATTTACAGATTACTTATTCTCAGAATACAGTAAGTCCACAGAGAAAAACAACAAATCTAACAGGGACCTTGTGGTCTAGGAGTAAGGTGTCAGACTTCTGTGCAGGAGGTCCAGGGCTCAATCCTCGGTCCCGGCACAGATTTATCTGACTGCCAAGCCCTTCCCTCACCTCTGACGAGACGTGTATTAATCACAACTTTTGGATGTGTGGAATGCCAGTCCTCCACCGTGGTTCGGATCCCACGTTAATCTTTAGGTCCTCCATTTCATCTCACAAGCACCTTACCATTACAAATTAGCGTAAGTGCGTATAACCCGAACGGGTAGTAAGATGAGGTGCTAATAATAATAATATTAATTATACTAATAACATATCTAACACCGAGAAAAAATTTTGATGGATTTACTTCTATGAAATTAATTAACTGGATGTATATATTTTCAAATGTATTATTATTTAAGTTATTTAACGTGTACTTCATGAACGGATTGATTATACTAGCACACGAATTATGACTTATAAACAAACTTAAATTTAGAAGAGACAACACCCTGCACCCTCGGTGGTTAATTCATCACTTTGAAAAAAGAAATTCCAATTTCACTGATTATAAATGTTCAAGCTATGATGGGGATTGATCCTGGTACCCCTAGATCAGTAGGTAGATACACGTCAGACTAGTTATTTAAAATTATTTCAGAAATTCTTTTAGTCTTCACAACCCACTCCCGATATAATATTTTACAATTTACAATATTGTTGTTTACAATAAATTTGACGAACAAATAAAATTGTCAAAACATTACATTCTTAATCATGTTTTCTAAGCTTTTATATTTTTTAAATTGAAAAATGTAAATTGGGCACACTGATTATATACGATTGTGACTTACAAACTAATAGGACACACCCAGTCTATATGTTTATTAAATAGATAGAAGGATGAAACTGTACCAGAAAAATAAAATATGTCCTTCAACACTACCTTGTTTGTAACCAGGGTCCCTTACACTCGTGACCAACCAATTTAGCCACTGATCCACGGGACGGGTCACAACTTACATTGATTTTTTCTTGAAAAAATACCTACTTAAGGTTTTGCAATTCTAAACAACAATCCTCTATATCTAGCACCTAGAAAACTGATTAAAATAAACTTGTAATTTTTCATCCGCATTATACTCACTAAGTACAAAGCCTTGGAAGTTGTCTTAAGATGTTGAGACCAAGTAATAAGACGTTGACCAATGATATCTAAGATGATTATAGCTAAAATCCCAGTTAGGTAGAAATGCAATATTCACGTTGTGAGAACATATTTGAGGCGATTCTAGACTACGATTGAGGAGGCTGGGATTTAATCCCGGAAGGATGCGCTCGTGGGAACAGTACAATAACTGGCTTTCATATTTAATTTAGATCTCAAAATCTACAATAACAAGCATATTTGCTAGTTTTAAATCAGGTAGGTCATCTTTTGTATCTTCTGATCAAGTACATGTTGTAGAGAGCCGTCAAGGCGTTCTTCTAGTCAAGTACATAGCGCATAGAGCTGGCAACTACAATAGCCCCATGGCTTCTTTGGTGCTGACTGACAGCTCACAGCTGACTTCTGAAAGTCAATATTTAGGTATATACCTAAATTTTGACCGTCAGAAGTGACAGCTGCTAAACACATGTTTTTGCAGATCATATGGTTTGGCGTAGGGATACATAATTTGGTCTGGTAACTTTTAAAAGCCGTCAGCTGTCAGTCAGCACCAAAGAAGCCATGGGGCTACTGTAGCTACCTTATTGTACAGTAAATTTGTCACAGTGCATATGACCTACTACTCTTAACATAAAATAAATTTTGAAAAAAACAAGTGACTTTTTTTACTGTCGTAACATGACTGGAATGTAAGAACCGTTAAGAGAGGTTAGGTTGGCCATAAAGTGACTGATAGTCAGGCTTGGCGCTAGTAATTTTACTGATATAATGTAAGCTAGCAAACGTACTCGGCCTTTCCTGGTGTAGCCACGCAATGAATTACGCTGCTACCCCGGGATTTCTTGTTGTTGCTCCAAACAGACAAAAAATAATCTCTTCATTTAATTTCTTCCGACCAAATGTTTAATAAATTTTAAAAACCTACTCAAAAATTAAAAATTACAGCTTTGGGGTGCACATATTTGTACACAGGAACTATTAATTTTCAGCAGTAAATATCAGGCAATGCTAATTACAGACACACAAACTCTTCATTTCATTAATATAGATGCTAACACTTACCAATTGTTTGGATATTTATTGGTGTGAGGTGTAAGTGGTAATTTAAATGTACTGAGGCAAATTTACATGAATATAAGTTAGTTAGCTAGCTAATTATCCGCCTCTTTTATTCTTAAGAACTACAACCAAATAGCGCAGCCAGTTTTCCTTCACTTGGTGAGACGTATCACGTAGGGGGGAAGGGTTCGCTTTGGAATTTCCTATCCTTCTTACAACTGTATTCTGGCACAATATTTCTTAAGTTACACCAAGCTGAGCTTTATTTTTCTTACTCTCTTTACCAAAACACAAGATTTTGGCTCAACTGACACTAGTCATCTTCCAAAATATAGCTAAAACTCTGCCCCTAAAGTCAAGACAAGGGTTGAATCTCGGTCTGGTGCACTGAGATCTATTTTCCTAAATGGTTTTCTATACTCACCTTCCACGAAAATGCAGGTACACTACCTAAACATCCCCAGAATCATTAGCGTAGTTAGTACATAAGTGTATAACCCGGACGGTTAATAAGACGCGGCGCTAAAAAAAGAGGAGAGATAAAAAAAGACAAAGCTATGATACAATGACCTACACCCGTATTATCGCACCCACACAAATGAACCAATTTGTTTTTACGAGATCAACCACAACCGTCGTTGCCAGGGCATGGCGACAAAGTTGGTAAATATCCAACTTAGTGCACGGCTACGGGTGGTTGGGTGCGGTCAACAGAAATACGATCGAGAGCGTACAAAGACAGAATGATCATCAACATACCAGCTTCAAACATACTCAGCAAGGAATATTTGTAAGGTAAAATAATGCATTTCTGTTGTCGAATGGTCTAAGGCGGGATTCTCGCATTAGACTGGACTGACAGTGATGGGGATATCGGGGCTCGAATCCCGGTTGGGTGTACTGAGGGTGTTTTTCTCATACTTGATTTTTCCACTCTTCCTTTACGTAAATTCTGGTATAATTTCTCAAATTAATCCATTATCTTCCTTAACACATTAGTGTATTCAGTACATATGCATATAGCACGAACGGGTAGTAATATGAGGCAATAATAATAATAATAATAATATGTTTTTATTCAGCACCGCGTCTTATCACCCGTTTGGGTTATATGCTTAAGTAATAACTATGCTAAAGGATTAGGCACTGAAAAAGTTGAATTGAGAGGAAGTGAACCCGTATCTACGTGGAGGAAGAGTGGAAAATCATTTAAGGAAAGCCACCCCAATTCACCCGACCGAGATTCGAACCTCGATCTTCCCGTCTTCAGCAGTCTGTATCAATACGAGACTATCGCGTTAGCCAACTACGCCACCGAGGCGGGTAGTAATAGTAATTATAATAATATATTTAAATTCGGGAATATGGTACTGCCCCGTACAGGTGGTCATAGGTTATAAGACTTCAAGCTAATAATTTATCGAATAGCCGGTCATGGGGAAGTCAAGATTCTATCACATCTTGACTGGGTGCAAGGGCGGTGGTCCGACACCTTAGCTCTGTCAATAGAGTTTCTGTTTACTAAGGGAAAGGTCCCGAGCTCGATCCCCGGCATGGCTGAAAAATGTATCATTGGTGAAATGTGGGTTTCCCTGTTCACGGCGATGAATTAATGGCTCTGGGCAGGATTCTGTATCTGTTTTATATTTAAGCTAGCTTACAAATCGTGTGCTGATATCAGACGGCTTGGAAAGTGCACGTTAAATAACTCAAATAATTAAAAAAAAGGGGGAAATAGAGATAATTTATGGCCATAGTCCCTTCTTGCCCTCGCATCAAGGCCCATCTCACCCATTCAACCCTGCTCAGTGAACCGGAAGCCTATTGCGGCTTTCACACTCGGTGCTACATCATGTGGGGGGGTTACCCTTTCACTCTCGCGAGCTCACGTGTCAGGAGAAACACGAAGACACAAGGCTCATATGTCACGCTCGTTCTCAGGAGGATGTTCAGTACACACGCCTTGTTTGTTTTTATATCATGCAAACTAAAAAAAAAATTATTATAAAACACTATGGTGAAATTATATTTTTTTAAATGCTATGGCACCGTTTGGTTTGCGAATTTCTAAACAGTCTACTAAAGTCTCACATTTGTGACTTATCTACTAAAACAATACAAAAGTTGACTTCTGTAGACCTACAATAGCTTCATGGCTTCTTTGGTGCTACCTGACAGCTCACAGCTGACATCTGACGGCTTTGAAAAGTTACCAGACCAAATGATGTATTCTTACGCCGAGCCATATGATCTGCAACAACATGTGTTTATCAGCTGTCACTTCTGACAGTCAACATTTAGGTATATGCCTGAATGTTGACTGCCAGAAGTCAGCTTTGAGCTGTCAGTCAGCACCAAAGAAGCCACGTGGCTACTGTAGATATACAGGCTACATTTTCTAATAGGCTATAAGAAACCACAAAAATATTTTTTTTAACTTATGGACGCGATATTGTTAACTTTGAATTTATAAATGTTATTGTGTACTTTATCCAACCGAGATAAGTTTTTTAAAAACTACTATCCTCTGTTTAACATCATAATTAAGCCCGAACGGGTAGTAAGACGTGGTGCTAGAAAAAATATAGATATTTATGACTTAACTTTTAAGGGGTATAGATGGGAAGGTAGATTAGATCAAATGCACCCACATTAGGTTGAATAAGCCATAGGGAAACCACAAATAAACATAATATTTGTGTAAACTAGCTCTAGTGCACACGGCCAAGACTCAAACCTTGGCCTCCCCGTTACTGTAAATTCAATATATATAAGGATTACTTCACAATCTACAGCCTACAAGAGTCCCTTCCTAAATCTACAGCCTACAAGGGTTATCCCCAGTATCCAGCCTGCAAGGATCCTTTCCCTAGTATACAGCATACAAGGGTGCTCCTCAGTCTACAGTGTACAAGGGTACTCCTCAATCTACAGTATACAGTGTACAAGGGTGCTCCTCAGTATACAAGGGTGCTCCTCAGTATACAGTGTACAAGGGTGCTCCTCAGTATACAAGGGTGCTCCTCAGTATACAAGGGTGCTCCTCAGTATACAAGGGTGCTCCTCAGTCTACAGTGTACAAGGGTGCTCCTCAGTATACAAGGGTGCTCCTCAGTATACAGTGTACAAGGGTACTCCTCAGTATACAGTATACAGCGTACAAGGGTGCTCCTCAATCTACAGTATACAGCGTACAAGGGGGCTCCTCAGTATACAAGGGTGCTCCTCAGTATACAGCGTACAAGGGTGCTCCTCAGTATACAGCGTACAAGGGTGCTCCTCAGTATACAGCGTACAAGGGTGCTCCTCAATCTACAGTATACAGTGTACAAGGGTGCTCCTTAATCTACAGTATACAGTGTACAAGGGTGCTCCTCAGTATACAAGGGTGCTCCTCAGTATACAAGGGTGCTCCTCAGTATACAAGGGTGCTCC
>CABFVX010001614.1:140983-152472 GCA_902151425.1 Timema shepardi | reverse complement strand
CTTACGCTAATGTGTAATGGTAGGGTGATTGTGAGATGAAATGAAGGACCTACAGTTTAACGTGGAATCCGAACCACGGCGGAGGTCTGGCATTCCCCCACATTCACAAGCTGTCTTGTCAGAGGTGAAGGAAGGGTTTGGTAATCAGATAAATCTTTACCGCGACCGAGGATTGAACCCCAAAATTTCTTTTAAAATAGGTAATGTTTTACATAATTTATGTAATACATAGGTAGATAATATATGTATAAGACATCTTTGGAGCTCCTTCCTAACACTAGTTTATTTAATTAAATGAGTTTGATTGTATTTATAGACGTGTTCATCGATGCGGGATTGATTCAGGTGATGCGGTGTCTAGTAGTAATATGTATATAGTGTGTACACGGCGTTACACAAGCGACACAGCAGCGCGGTAGCTGTATTTTCCTAGTAATCGATTTGCACCGATACATCGGTTACTCTACCAACTTTCATCACATTATTTCCTCTCATTTTCTATTCTATTATTGATACGCGAAGCTGGGTTACATTATAACATTCGTGTCTCACACTTTAAGGGGAAGAATTATGCTACGTGTTTTATGCCCTTCTTCTTTCTCCCATATGGAGTGCGCACCCAATGTTTGTGGTCTTTCCATAAATACCAATTTATAATATTTTTTAAAAAATTTACTACCATATAAACCACTTTCAAGTGAAGTGTATAGTCGGATTGCTTTAAGCCTAACCATATAGTATAGGGTATTCTGAAAATTGAAATTTGAGACCTGGACACGGGAATCGAACCCGGGACCTTTGATTTAGTACGCCAATGCTCTAACCACTGAGCTGTCTGTTCAAGGTCATTCTTCACTCATATTTTAAAGCAGAGTCTATGATGGACGTGCGGAAATCATCGGCTACTAATGTGTGATTTCTTTTATTAAGATCAGGTGACCTGGTGGTCTAGGGGTAAGGTGTCAGACTTCTGTGCTGGCGGCCGGGGTTCAATCCTCGGTCCCAGCGTAGATTTATCTGATTACAAAACCCTTCCTTCACCTCTGACAAGACATCTTGTGAATGTGGGGAATGCCAGGCCTCCACCGTGGTTCGGATTCCACGTTAAACTGTAGGTCCTCCATTTCATCTCACAATCACCCTACCATTACACATTAGCGTAAGTGCGTATAACCCGAACGGGTAGTAAGACGCGATGCTAATAATAATAATAATAATAATAATAATAATAATAATAATAATATCACGAACTATCAGATAACGCAGCCATCTTCGACTCAGAGTCTTATATAGGGTAGTTAATATTGGCAATAACACACTGGATATTTTTTCACATTTGCAAATATTTACAACCGATATTTCAAAAGTGACATCCATGGAAAACATTATTTAACTTGTGAGTACATTAAAGTGAAATTAATAACATTTTCAGCTGCCACAAGGTTCTCGCAACGTCAATCCTACTATAAAGTATGGCAGCAATTTTTTTTTGGGAAAATTAACTGTTTCGTGTGGACTTGAAAAAAAAACGTTACACGTATTTTGTTAAAGTGTGGGATAAAAAAAAATAGTACCTCTCGATGTAAAGCCATTCCAATACCACAAATGTATAAATACAATTTACAGAAAGATGATGGGATAGTAACGAACTAACGACAAGGCTAGCTGAATGGTTAGATAGGGATAGGTGGCGTACGTTCGTAGGTGCGGCAATGAAATTTCAAGTTCCTAGTGCCATAAATTAAGTGAAGCGTGACACTTTACAGTTCACTTTTCATAGGAAGGTTCTTATCTGACAGAAAAGTGATAAGATCTACTTTCACCTATTCATACGGCTAGTCGTTTGCTATTCAGCTAAAAGTTTGATTTTTTTTCTCTTCAATACCTACAAAATAACACCAATACTATAGTGTAAAATATTATCATTGTTGACAGCAAAAAAAAGTTTATATTTTTTAAAAGGATCTTCCTATAAGAATTGGACTGAAAGCACGCTTTAGATACTTTCTGGACGTCCCAAGCTGACGCGTGCTGGTTCCGAGCAACAGTGACACATAATCTAAAGTAGTTGAGTAATTTTAAGAGAATTCTCCTGGAGATAGATGAAAAATTAAAAATCCATAAATAGAATTGCTCCTCAACAGTAATAATAAAGTTCGACAGATTAATAATCTTATTGGTGTAATTTAAATTTTCCCCAAGTATAAGGAATATGATTTTTTTTAAAAGTAATTTTTGTTGGCATTGATGGACTTATTGAGAATGTTGTTCTCTATTTTGTTGTTCCTGCAGGTTGAAGGTCTGGTCTGATGGATGTTAGATGTCTTTCAAGGCCTTCTAGAATGTCCACCTTCACAAACTACAAGAACTACTCGACAGGCTGACAGTATGCAGGCCGGTCTTCGAATACCGCTAGGTCAGAAAACATTTAATAGCATAAGCCAGTGCATGGACGTAAAGATTAACCTTTTCTTGAGAGATAAACTAACTTAATTCTTTTTATATCAATTAAGGCGAGGTGCAAGTGAAGGAGAGTTAAGGTCAGTGTTTTTGTAGTGAAATAATGTTTAGACTTTAATTTTATTCAGGTCGGGACCTCAACAGTTGTTGAATATCTTTTAAGGGTGTCCTGGAGTTTATTGACATTTTTTTTTCTTCGTTAAAAAAAGTTTCTCTTCTAATACCACTATTCTCATGATAAATATTCAACAATTACTGTTGTTATCAGCACGTGAAGAAAATTAAACGCTTTTATTTCTGCTGGAACAGTATTTAATTTATTCTAGCTAAAAAAAAAGTTTTGCTATACAAATTGTTTAAAACGCTGACTTAAACTCTCCTTCCCTTCCACCCTACCTTATACTAGAAGTAAACGATCATCTATCTCTCTTCTCACTCGCTCTACTGGTTGGAGCTGTCAAGAACAGAAAAGCTCAAACATATTATTGGTCACGAAAACATTTTCTTTAATATTAGCCTAACATTACTATACTCTCATTATTATTTGAGGTATTAAACGTGCACTTTCTAAACCGACTGATTATATCAGAATGACCCGCTTTGGGGGCGTAGTTAGCTAACGCGCTAGTCATGTTGAGCTCGACTGCCGAGGACTGGGAGATCGAGGTTTGAATCTCGGTCGGGTGAACTGGGGGTGGTTTTTCCTAAAAGGTTTTCCAATCTCCCTCCACTCAAATGTGGGTTCACTTCCTCTAAATTCAACCATCCCAATCCCTAATCCATTAGCGTAATTAGTACTTAAGCGTATAACCTGAACGGTTAGTAAAACGCAGTGCTAAATAAATAAATAAAATATATCAGAACATGACCTAAAATTTATAAACTAAATTTAATCTAGAGTATAAGCAAACACCTAACCTCCCGGACTTGAGTTCATCGCTGTGAAAGGTAAAACTCCCGATTTCATCAATGTCAAATATCTAGGTCATGTCGAGAATCGAAAACGGGACCCTTTACTCCATGGGTAAATACGTTATCGACTGAGCCTACACAAATACCGTCTAGAAGATCTTGCATTATTCATAAATAATTGATTAATACTTGAAAACAGCTTCACTGGCTGAATGGTCTAAGTCGTCACTCTAGTGTTAGACAGGCCTGCTGATGACGAGGAGATTGGGGTCCCAATCTTGGTCAAGTCTACTCTTATTCGAGAAGGGATGAAGAAGGAAGCATTTTAGACCCGAGTAGGATTCAAACCCCGATCTCCTTGACATCACCAGATTGAGATTGAAGTCTTGGACTATTCAGGCACTGAAGCGGATACTCCGGAAGTAATTCAAAACCATTGAAACACTATTTATACATGCACACCTGCTCTACATTTAATATACATTCCAGGGTTGTCGAACTGTTCCTTGTACCTGTCATCACGCTATTCCTCCACAGAGCTATTTTGGAAAAAAAATCAAGCACGGAATCGAGTTGGAATGGAAGAGAATGTAACACGGAATCACGTTATAATATTTTTATTATTTACTCAAACTAAACACAAAAATAGAAATGCTAACTATTAGATTCCCACACTATACCTTGTTATATCGTAAATATTTATATCTAATTTGCATTTTACGTTCTTAAAACAAACCAACTAATAAATTGCGCTTTTCACAATAAGTCGTAATAATGAATGTCCTTTCATGTAGTATCGAATAATTCACTAATTACTTTTATGTACTTGAATTATATTTAATGTTTAGAAACAAAACAAAAAGTAAATACATTTCGCTATAAGAAAATTGGAACAGGGAATTGGTACTTTATGGTACTGAAGCTAGGCGAAACGTCAGTGTTCGGGCCAGTGGTACCACACACGCAAAGCAAGGAATCGCAACCACATCATGCGACACCGCCTGCAAGTACTTGCGCTACAGTCATGCCAATCAAGGTTTTTGATAAACGCTGCGTTAGTGGTACCACGTGCGTGCGATTGTGGGTCCCCCATACCACATGCGATTGTGGTCCGTGTGAAACCGCTCTTATATCACTGTGGTAGGCGTGAGAGGAAAAATGTAAAGGAAGTGTTTGTATTCATCTAAAGGGATAGGGGAAAACCGTTTAAGAAAAAAAAAACACTTTGGTAGATATAGATGGAACTCGAAACCCGACCTCTTCATCAATGAAAAATAAAATAAAATTGATACTCATGTCTTTATTTGAGCGCTGATACGTACGGGTTGCAACGTAATTATTAGATACATATTTTATTGACCAAATTCGATTTAGTTTTATATCAATTCAATTTAACCATACATATTAAGTTCAAAACAATATTTCTTCGTGTTTCAAACCTCATGTGTACAAAATAAAGATGGGCAGAACTGTTCACTATTGAGAATAGTTCAAAGTGGATCAGTTTACCGAAATGAGCAGTTCATTGATTTAGTTCAATAGTACAGTTATTCTTGAAGTTCACACGTTCGTCAACTACATTTTGTAGTCAATCGTTCATAAACTACAACTTGAAGTTAAGTCGTTCGTGAGTTAACGTGTAGCTAAGTCGTTTGACTAGTACAGCTTGTATCCCATTCGTTTGGTAACTACAACCGTTAGTCATTTATAGCTTGAAATTGAATCGTTCGTGAACTACAGCTTGAATTTAAGTCGTTAGTAAACTACAATTAATAGCTCAGGCGTTCAACTATAGCTAGAATTTCAGTCGTTCGCCACTTCGCAACTTATATTACATAAGATATAATTATATAATCATAGTTTCTGGGATCATTGGTTATTGGAACCATGTTGTTAATTAGTTGGAGCTGTGGTGAGGGGGTAGAAGCTTTGTCGAACAAGGAAATTTCAAACTTTACAACCGGAACAAGCATGCTATGATAACGTTACTCATCGGGGAAGCCCGGCTTTACTTCCCCTCCAAAGGAAGTTGTGCTACGGATTTTTATCACTCAAGAAAAATCCGTAGACTCCAGCTGGCTTAGAACCCACGACCATCGAGGTCCACAACATTGGTAATTATCATTAGTACCGCGTCTTACTACCCGTTCGGGTTGTACGCACTTACGCTAATGTGTAATGGTAGGGTGATTGCGAGATGAAATGGAGGAACTACCGTTTAACGTGGGATCCGAACCATGGTGTAGGCCTGGCATTCTCCATACATTCACAAGTTGTGATTAATACACGTCTTGTCAGAGGTGAAGGAAGGGTTTGACAATCAGATAAATCTGTGCCGGGACCGAGGATTGAACCCTGGACTCCAAGCACAGAAGTCTGACTTCTTACTCCTAGACCATCAAGTCACCAACCTTGATAAAATGTTACTGTTTCATAAGTAGTTGTTTTAAAGTTATTCTACTTTACATCCATTACCGTTTTCAATCTGTGGCATGGGTCAGTTTTTTAATTAAGTCATATAGTTTCCGCTACCGTCTTACTAGGTCTGTCATAGCTTCATATGCCTTATAATATAACTTAAGACAAGAACAGGCACAACAACCAGTACCCGGCCGTTAATTTATCACTGTGAAAGTGCAAACCCACATTTGAAATGATAAATTTTTCAGCCAAGCTGGGAATCGAAACCGGGACCTTTAGCTCAGTAGGTAGTCACGCTACCAATTTAGCTAAGGTGTCGGACAGGTATTCTACTATATGCTATGAAAAGTTATGACTGTCGATCTCATGACTTTTACACATAGGTCTATGGAAGGTTTCTTACTTTAGTAACTGCCCATAAAACTACTTACCTATCTAAGACAGATTCTAGCTTCGATTTCTAGGTTGAAAATGACCTACTCAGTTAAGTTGACGACCATAAATAGATCTGTTAAGTTTTTATGTAAATGCAAACTAGGTATACACTTTCCAACTAAAAAAAATTCTTTAAGTGTTACTAAGACGATTAATTTACTTCTCTTCCAGGCTAGCCGTCTATTTAACGCTAGTGTCGTAAAGATGAGTAATGTATAATGTTATAGGAAATGTATCAGTATTTTCGATGAGGGAAAGTGTGTGGGGGTAGGGGGGGAAATTAATCAATAAAATGCCTAATTATACGTGAGCCCCAACCGGCTGACCAGACACAGCTGACACCAATATACGGTGTTAATTCAAACAGGCTGTCTTAGGTTAAGTCCTGTGGTAAAGTGCTAGCCTCAAAACCTGATGTTCATGCGTTCAAATCCAACTGAGGTTGACATTTTTTTTTGAGTAGTAAGAAATCCGTAGCACAACTTCCTTCGGATGGGAATTGAATCCGTCTGTCCCGTGTCAATTGTGGCATGTAAAAGAACCCTGGAAGGTATGTTAAAATACCTTTACCAGAAAATTTATTAGGCCCTTTCGCGCTCGCTCATATAAATCCAGTGTGTAAAGCAACGGGAAACCACCACACTTACGGAACTAGATTTTTACATTTGGGATGTCTACCAGATGGCGCAGGCAGGTCTAACCAGCCGCAGATCTGAATGTATCCCCAACTCCAGATGGATAAAACTTACATTAAACCAACCTTTAGAAAAGGGCACTTCAAATTAAAACATTGCTTATCACTTGCATCGATGGACCTTTTTTTCTAAGGTGTCAGTCTCGTCTCATCTGGTTTGCCGATAACGGAGAGAACGGGATTCAAATCCAGGCGGGTGTACTAAGATTTTTTTTTTGCGCCCTTATTCCACGCTAATTCGGGTATATTTCCTTTCAATTCCTATATTTACCCCCATCAGTGTAGTTAAATGTGGATATCCCTGACGGGTAGTAAGACGAGATGTGGACTGTACCACTCGGAGAAACGTCAGAAGTTGCCTCGGAGCTTGTGAATGGCGGTGTCGCTGACATCAAACAGCTGTTACCAGTGTAACGGGCTTCTGAAGGTCTCGGTTCGACGCCCGCGTCTGCCATGGGTGTGGTTTGTCGTCACACTCGCCGAGGCTATGACGTCTTCTTATTATTATCCTGTTTAAAGAGAGGAAATTGTACCGTGGCTCGTTCAATTCCCCCGCAGTTGATGGTCCTTTGTGATGACGGTGTCACGGTCAGTGGTCGGGTTCACTTCATTAATAAGGGCGTACTGATTTCTGAAAAAAAAAAAAAATCATTTCTCTCACCCGCCTCGGTGGTGTTGTTAGCTAACGCGCTAGTCGTGTTGAGCTCGACTGCTGAGGACGGGGAGATCAAGGTTCAAATCCCGGTAGAGTTTATTTAAGGTGGTTTTTCCTAAACTCTTTCCCCCTCTACTTCTATGCAAATGCGGGTAGAGTACCTCTAAAATGATGCCTTTCTCATAAAGAGTAAATACCATATATGTGTATCACATAAGGTACTTCAAAACTAGACTTTTAACTTCGCCAAATACAATAAATAATTACAATAAAAGTATGCTATCCTGCTATGCACATTAGAAGTTCCCCTTAAACTATAAATCGAAAAAAATACAGAAATAGCAGTTGCAATGAATGATGGCACCTCCATGCTCTCCTCATACCAAGTAGATTGCTAACTGCATATGTGCGTAGTCCTTATAGCAACCACCTTTTTGGTCTAATGGTTAGAGTTCCCAACTACTGATCTGGAAGTCCAGGGTTAGATCCCCAGTGCTACCAGAGTCTTCTGTGAAGCAGTGGGTCTGGAACGGGGTCAGACTCAACCACGTGAGGACAAATGAGGAGCTAATTGAATAAATAAGCAGCGGCTCCGGTCTAGAAAACTGAGATTGTTGGCTGGTGGGTTCGTTGCGCTGACCATATATTACCCTTTATCTGCAAATGTTGGTATTATCTTCGCCAACATACGGTGGCCGCTTAGTCGGTATAGTTCGCTTGGGGACTGACCATGGAATTTATATATATATATACATGGGTATACATATAAATGAGTATATACACAAATGAGGACATATATATATATATATATATATATATATATGAGTGATATATATACACATATATGAGTGATATATATACACATATATGAGTGTATATATGAGTGATATATATACACATATATGAGTGTATATATGAGTGATATATACACATATATGAGTGTATATATGAGTGATATATACACATATATAAGTTATATATATATGAGTGATGAGTTGTTGTTTATATTATTTAGATTTTAAAGGGTTCTTTGGGAAATGTTTCACCAAAATTGTTTTGCTAAGTGATTTGATATAAGTTAATAAAATGTTCAACACAAATATCTATAGAAAAATTCATCAGCTTAAGTAGCGCTTAAGGAAATCCTGTTATAACTCGTAGGAGCTTGTTTGAAAGAAAATGTCAGATTCAATCTTATACGTGAGGTTACTTCACTAGAAATGCAATTATAAAAACTACTCGCGAGATATAATTTATGTTACTCCTTTATATTTTGTCCACTTGGAAAAAAAATTAATTCGTTTTGTGTCTTTAAGAAATGACGTAGACAGCTCAGCAATAACTAGTTAAGGTGATGACGTCAATTTTTAAAATTAGTTTTTACTCAAATACTGGCTAAAGTTTTATTTTGGCATTTAATTAGTTTATCATTAACAGCCTACTAAATAAATATTGCGCGTCGGGGTTACATCATTTGTAGCCCAGTTTGTGGAAATATTAGCCGGTTCTAATGTACCGTTGCCCAGGGGATGCCTGAATGTACTAATCGTACATCCTTGCCGTGGAGGCTCTTTCCATGTACCGATGAGATTAGGTGATGGTGATAATAAGTGTGTGTGTGTGTGTGTGTGTGGAGACAGTGGAAACACTTAAACCTAACTTAACTCTAACTAACCAAACCCTGGTGACCGTTGGAGTAGTTCCTCTTTCGGTAATATACTCAAGGAACTTGCAGGGAACCGGACCCGGAACCCCTAGGCTCGTAGCCAAGTGCACAGACCCCTCACAGGGCCTGCTACCTACTAAAAACACATTAAAAAAATTATTATTATTATTATTACACAGAAACTTTCACTTCTAACGAGATTCTAAATGTTGAAAGTATTAAAGCCCCACCAAGTTCCAAATAAATAAAAAGGTTCACGTTTGAATCAATGTTGTTGTTTTTCTGCATTTTCTTGAACTTCAACCATTTTGTATGAATTGTGGTTTTTTTTCTTATAAAAAACGACATACTCACAACTTCTGTGTAGTCAACTTTATTAAAAATAATACAGTATTTCAAGAAATATTTGAAATTCTTATTACTGAAATAGCACCTTTATAGCCCCCATCTCACCCTATGGATACTACCTATAGTAGCCCCATGGCTTCTTTGGTGCTGACTGACAGCTCACAGCTGACTTCTCACACTCAACATTTAGGTATATACCTAAATTTTGACCGTCAGAAGTGACATCTGCTGAATACATGTTTTTGCAGATCATATGGTTCGGCGTAGGGATACATAAATTGGTCTGGTATCTTTTCAAAGCTGTCAGCTGTGAGCTGTCACTCAGCACCAAAGAAGCCATGGGGCTACTGTAACTCAGGTAGGTAAATCTAAGGCTACACCCGAATACGCATGACAATTCGGGCATCTTTGGAAATGTTCGGTAACTTCCGAACTTTGTTTTTTTGCCAACCACCAAGCAAGCGTTGAAAAGTGCATTTACACCAGGGTAGGAAAAAAAGGTTTTTATTTTAGTTTCTTTGGTTAAGTTTAATTTGATATGTATGCTAACTGATTTAACAACTCAATCAAACATGGTAGTTATTCGAGATCAAGTGAAGCTTGAGCTCCAACACTTTAAACACTGTTCTTCCATGGCTTCCAAAACACGACTTTCAATAGTAAGAGTGCAGAGGCGCGCGCATCGATTCGAATTTTACGTCACATTCGGCTCGTGTAACCACTTTATAGAAAATTCGCCCCGGGACAGTGCGGCTTCGTGTAGCCTTGGTTTAATACAGCTTGAATCAAACATCGTATCGTGATGTTGTTTTATTATATTCTACTTTATAAAACAATGAATTTTTTTAAGCACCGCGTCTTACTACTACCTGTTCCGAATTATACGTTTATGTACTAACTAGGCTAATGGTTTTAAGAATTAGGAAAGACTATATTTAGAGGAAGTGTACTCACATTTGAGTAAAGGTAGAGTGGAAAATAATTTTGGAAAAACCTCCCTCAGTACACCCGACCAAGATTAGAACCTTGATCTCCCCGTCATCGGCAGTCTAATCTACTCTGAGATCGCGCGGCGACCGAAGCGGGCAACAGTGTAATTGAGACCAGTGAAATAATTAAATACAAATATGTGATTTCTGTTCTAAGCATAATCTTGTATCTAATAGCACAGTTAATCAGCCGTGACATGGTGGGCCCTTAAATACATTTTCAACTCCCAGAAAAGGGTAAAAAAATATTGGGAATTAACAATTAATCAAACCAGTAAAATAAGGAGTATATGATTTCTGTAATTTTTGTTTTAGTCCGAAAAGAACTTTACCACTTGTCTTTGGGATCTACCATAATCTACCGGAATGTGCGCGTGAGTGGTTGAAAACCTGTCATATTATAATTAGTCGGACCTTGAACATTCCCCACTGAAATAAAAACAGAAAATAATTGAACGTCTGATACCGGTTCGCAAAGAAAACCTGTTGCAACATATCCTAATACCTGATTCAGTGGCGGAATGGTCTAAAAAAGGCGTCACTCTCGTGTTTAGACTGGCTTGCTAATGACGGGGAGATGTGTGCTTGAATTCCGGTCGGGTCTACTGAGGATGGCTTTTTTTTACTAAATGGTTTCCCACTCTCCTTCCACACAAATGTGGGTAGATTATGGCTCCTCTAAAATACTTTCTCAGTCCTACCACATTAGAGTATAGGTGGTATGCGTAACCTACGTTGAAAACCATTAGTATGAAGAGCAATTTTGTGTAACTACACAAAAGTTATTAATGGCTTTAACCAATAGTGTATGAATGAGTAAGGTATATCAGAGTAGTTGTACCCGCAGAAAAGTGGGAAAAGGATAGACAAATACACAGTATGAAATATCAAAAATCACCCCCCCCCCCC
>CABFVX010001614.1:124993-140916 GCA_902151425.1 Timema shepardi | reverse complement strand
TCCCAAGGTGCCCTGCTGATATTTGAGCCTCGACCTTTCCCTGTAATTGTCAAACCCTGGATATAGTGAGCCTGATGCCTTATATCACTTTACTCGGATGTGTGTCTATAAATATAAAACCAAATAATTGTACTTAAATAAGAAGGAACTTTTTTGAAAGGTGTTATAAAAGTTTCTAACATAATATTTATATATTCATGTGTCAAGGTATACTCCATTCACGGTAGGAATTACTTTCTGAAAAGGTCTTTTTTCCTACCAATATCCTACTATATAATAGATTTCTGGTAAAGAAAAAGGCCTTTCAGAAAACAATTTCTACGTTGAACCGACTTTATGTGATCGGTGACTTAGTACTTTAAATAGATAATACCAGTACTTATATTATTATCACCGAGTCTTACTACACGTTCGGGTTACAAGCACTCACGCTAATGTGTAATGGTAGGGTGATTGTGAGATGAAATGGAGGACCTACAGTTTAACGTGGAATCTGAACCACGGTGGAGGTCTGGCATTCCCTACATTCACAAGATGTCTTGTCAGAGGTGAAGGAAAGGTTTGGTAATCAGATAAATCCGTGCCGGGACCGAGGATTGAACCCGGGCCGCCAACATAGAAGTCTGACACCTTACCCCTAGACCGCCAGGTCACCAACACCAATACTTATAAAGTAATACCAATTATAAAGTTTTTGTTTCTAGCACCCGTTCGGGCTTTACGAGTATGTACGTATTACATTAATGTGTAGGGGATAGTGGAAAACCAAATAGGAAAAAAAAAAACCACCCTTAGTATACCCAACCGGGAGGTTAGCCCTGAACTCTCCGTCATCAACAGACTGCGAGTGTGACACCTTAGACCAGGAGGCTCCAAATTTACTGAGTGGAAGGCCAAATTATGATAGTGAAAGCGTTAGGTGGGCAGGATCGAAAAGTAAACACATAATATATTACTAGAAACTCCAAGGACCGTTGCTGCACTTTTTTAAAAAAGGACGCCATTTATACCTTGAGATAATTCTATCCAGTACACCTCATTATATCCTATCTTTTTCAGGTCCATTTTAATGTTATCCTTCCATCTGCATCTACAGTACCCCCATGGCTTCTTTGGTGCTGACTGACAGCTCACAGCTGACAACTTTGAAAAGCTACCAGACCAAATTATGTATCCCTACGCTGAGCCATATGATCTGCAAAAACATGTGTTTATCATCTGTCACTTCTGATGGTCAAAATTTAGCTATATACATAAATGTTGAGTGTCAGAAGTCAACTGTGAGCTGCCAGTCAGCACCAAAGAAGCCATGGGGCTACTGTAGGTAGTCGCAATGGTCTCTTTCCATTTGGTTTGCCGGTCAACACCTTGAGCACGGTTATAGATTCTCCCATTCACGCTGCATGTCCTGTCCACTGTAAATAAATATATATATATATAAATTTAGAGGTGTGCCGATTCAGTAAAACCGATTACCGATTGTTTAAAATAATTGTTCATGCTACGATCATTCACACTGATTAATACTGATTATCAATTATTTTTTAATAACTATTTCGAAATATGCTTAAGATAATAACAGTAAATGTAATTAATATTAAAATATTGTATGTATACAAAAATATATTTTATTCCTAACCGGCGAAAGTTGGAACTAGATTGTTAGTTTTATCAACGGTATGATCTTAAATTTCTTTATCTGGTTATGTAATCTTTGCATAGATCCAGCAACTCGGATGCTGTGTGTATATATGTGTTTAGTTTGTTTTTTTTGCAATGTTGATCACTAAATTCCTACTTAGAAAATTTTGATTCAAATTTAAATTTAAAAAACCCGACTAATTGACGTAATAATCGCCCGATTACTATTCATCGGTATCCGTATAGGTACGCCCCTAAATTATTTATAATATATTAGTATATAAATGATATATACACTATAAAGCCTATACTCACAATCAACATGAATAGATTGTTTTTATCAAAGGATTAATGAAGAACCGGCATGTTATATAAATATACACAAGAACCAAAACAAACAGGAAACTTGTATGATCAAAGGAGTGGATAACCTTGATATTGCACGAATTGTTAATATTATTTTAATAACAAACTTGTTATTTCTTAGATAAACCTTATAAAAATAAATTGTTTGTTGAGTTGGTGAACACAGACATGGGCACCCATAAATGGCTTCAGCTCTGCTATGTTTACTGGTTTTTTTTTCTGTTAAGTGTTATGAGAAAATAAAACATGGTGGGCTTTGGCTGCAATCGGCTACCAACAATATTGAATCAATATCCAAGATAACAGCGATAAAAATATTAAAGATCTACTCCCAATACTTCGCCAACAGCTTTCTCTCTTCAAAAAACTTTTGAAAAATTTGTTTCTTTTCAATGGATTGAAAGAATTAAAATTAATTAAATTAAATAAATTAAATTTTATTTATTTTATTTTTTTGTTAATTTTTCCAAAAAACTTTTTTTTTGCAAGAATTGGTTCTTGAAACTCATATAATCAGTTTAGAATTATGTTCGGATGCCCTAAAATTCTCTCTCACAAGGTTAAATTCAGGAAATTCTCTTTCAAAGAGGAAGGTGGGGGTGTCACACCCCCGGCAGACGGGACTTCAATCCACCCCTATTTGGAAAACCTACAAAGGTGCACTTGAACACATTCGTTCTAGGTTTGTAAAATAATATAAATTAATAGTGTACTCTATTTGATGGTGCTTTGCAGGAGCGACGATTGTGTTGCTAAGGCGACAGGTCGATATTACTAGGGCGACTGAGTGACGCTCTATTTGTCGGTGCCGCCTCCAATTAGCTTTGTTATTGTTGTTTTATCATTATTACAGATAACGTGACTCTATCGTCACGAACGGAAAGCACCGGGAACTGATACTCATGGACTCAACTAAAATTATATTGATCTGACGAGTGAATAACAAAATAATAACGGAAATAAAAAGTAAAAAATAATTATTTTTATAAAATTCTTTATATTTTCACTTTTTGAAGTATGCACCAAATTAATAACTAAAGCAAACAACTACCTACAACATACAAAGCCTATACAAAATATAGTACACAAGTTTGAATAATGGCCTCGTTTCTTTTCAATCCCAAAACGAAACTAACAACAATGAGTTTTTTCTCTCAAGAAGTAGCTTTTCAACAATAGGAATGCTCGTGAATCAGTTGTATATTGTTATGTTTCTGTTTGAGCCTATTATTGATTCCAACATTTGTCCGTGTTAGTGAGTTACTTAGTAAGTTGCAGGTAGTTAGTTATTTGTAGAAAGTAATTAATTTTCCGATGACTTCAAAAAGAGAACATTTAAATAAGATTATTAAAAGTGTTATTTTTTTACTTTTTAGCACGTTTTTTTCTTCGATCGGTTTGATCTTTCTGTAAATGAATTTTGTTTAATTTATTTTTCGTTTTATTTTAAAAATAATAGTAGGTCTTAAAAAAAGTTGACCTTGTGAAAAAAACAGTTTGCAAAAATAAAACTCAATACGCAAGAAACCTTCGTAATGATAAAAGGTGACCTGGTGGTCTAGGGGTAAGGTGTCAGACTTCTGTGCTGGCGGCCGGGGTTCAATCCTCGGTCTTGGCACAGATTTATCTGATTACCAAACCCTTCCTTCACCTCTGACAAGACATCTTGTGAATGTGGGGAATGCCAGGCCTCCACCGTGGTTTAGATTCCACGTTAAACTGTAGGTCCTCCATTTCATCTCACAATCACCCTACCATTACACATTAGGGTAAGTGCGTATAACCCAAACGGGTAGTAAGACGCGGTAATAATAATAGTGATGAAGAAAAGGAATGCAGATATACAACGTAAATATACTCATACCGAGTGTGAGCTAATGCTCTCCAGAATACGGGAATATGTTAATCAAATTAAGGATAATATTCTGACACGTTTATTTTTACAAACGATTTGTGTTAATATAGTCCAATTTTGAAATGAACAAACTTATTTAATATCTAGAAATGTTACTAGATCTATTTTCGTGTATTCATGCGTCCATGTCGTTCATTATCTGCTGATGTTACTTTTGATAAATACTATCAGAACCTTTTAATAGCATTAATAAGATAGAATTATTAAAAATTTGGACCACAAAAAATATGTTTATATTTTATAAAAGACCCTTCCTACTAAAATTAGACTTAACACGAAAAATAGAGAATATAATTAACTTTACACTAGATTTGTTTACAATAATTATATATAAAATAATTCCTTCTTTGAATCAACCATTGAAATACAGCAGTTTATTAAAAAAAAATCCCGTTAGTTGAAATCTTCATGCTCATGTTATTATGAGGAAGCTGTTTAGAATGAACATGTTTAGTTGAGGCGATTATATGCAACGTGACTCTGACCCAAATGCTAAGATGTGCGTGAACCAAGAGAAACATGACAGTCTGTTCACAGTAGTTTTTTTTATATCTCTCCCCCCCCCCCTCACTATCTTTCTCGTCATATTTTAATACAACTGACATTAATTGTGTTGTCATTTGTTTATTCGCAAACCAAGCTTGCTGCATTATGTTCCTATTGGTGCATGGGGACGTAAATAACAAGTGACAGACCATCTGTTCCACAACCTAAAATTACCTAAGTATTGTTGGTTGCATTTATCTCCTTCCACTTGCCTCCACAATCGAATTGGCAACAAAAAACACACTTGTAATTCATCATTGCAAACACCATCATAAATATCTACTTGTGTACTCGATCGACCTATGACCTATGACCTTTTGATTACTAAACGCTAGCAATAAAGAGAACGACCAACTGGATAGGATATTTCCTGGATCCAAAGAGGTTTTGTCTTATAATTTTACATTTTTATCTTAAATCCAAAGAGGTTTTGTTATAGGCCTATAGTAATACTTTTTTTTATATCTTATATCTAAAGTTATCTAGTCATAAAATTATATTTTACTATCTTAAATCCAAGGAGGTATTTTTGAATAACCATAATCTATTATTTTAAATCTGAAGAAATTGTTTTGTATTATCAAAGTGTATTATCTAAGATCCAAAGAGGTTTAGTTATATAACTATACTGTATTGCTTTGGATTTAAATATATTTTGTAATATAATTGACTATCTTCGATCAAAGAGGTATTGTAAAGTAATTATACTCTACTATCTTAGAACCAAAGTGGTTTTGTCTTATCATTTTACTAAGTATCTTAGATACAAAAAGGTTATATTATATAACTTTTATAGTTTGTTTAAATAAATCTAAAATCAATTGCAAAGTGTAAAATATGAATCAAGATAGAATTATTTGTAGCTTCTTTAACCCATGTCTTCACCAATGGCAATATTTCTGATAACCAAGTTTTTGTTTTTGCAAATCTACTGTGAAAAGACCATTATAAATACGTTATTTATCTCAATCCTTTGATTGTTTCAAAACTATTAATATATCACTAATAAAAAATATATGATTATAATCGCACGTGTATATTTACTTCCTTTATTTAGTTGTTAATATTTTCTTACTAGTAAAAGGGCTTTTAGAAGTGACTTTGAGCGTTAAATTGAACAATAATTGATTTGAGACTTTATTTAAGTATAAGCATAGGTACGATCCAAAGCTCCAGTAATAATAGGCTATTAATCAAAATGTAGTTTTTGGTCCATCTTTCTTCAACTTCTGGTGCTAGGATTAGGTTGTGTAGGTTAATGGGTGTTCTGTTCAAGGTCAAGTTGATTTATTGGACGTTTTCTGATTGAAATTTGTTTAGAAAGTGTACGCGGAAGTTATTATTATTATTATTATTTGTAGTAGTATTAATTAGTGTATGAGTACATTAAAAACATACAATATAGCATTTAGAATTGTCAAATTAGTGTCATAAAATGGTTTTCCGACTGCACATAGCTGGAAGAAGGCGTCCCCCAGAAAAAGAAGTCAACAAATGTTGGCCCGACAGTAGACCAGCAGAAGGCATACAACATCAACAAGTGTAAACTGTTGCCCAACAGTAGGCCAGTAGAAGAAGGCATACAACAGCATCAATTGTCAAGAAACTGTTTCCCAACAGTAGGCCAGTAGAAGAAGGCATACACCAGCATCAATTATCAACAAACTGTTGCCCGACAGTAGACGAGTAGAAGAAGGCATACACCACCATCAATTATCAACAAACTGTTTGCCCGACAGTAGACCAGTAGAAGGCATACAACAGCAAGTGTCAACAAACTGTTGCCCGACAGTAGACGAGTAGAAGAAGGCATACACCACCATCAGTTGTCAACAAAATGTTGCCCAACAGTAGGCCAGTAGAAGGCGCCCACCAGCATCTTCTCGTATTTCAGGTCTAGGCGGGTCGGTGCACCGGAAACGAGTGTCGGTAGTCGTGAGAGAATATCACAAAGTGTTAATACCTCCTCTGTACAAAAACAGTGAGTCATCGTCTAGGTACGGACGTGTGCATCCGACCTCATGGGGTTTCGGAGAACATCTTATAGGGCCTATAGGCCTACATACAACTATTCCAAATTGATTATAAATGTAATTTAAAAGTCGTTCATTTGAAGGCAAGGTTGAGGGAAAGAGGAGCTTAGGAAGGGGGAGGATTCAATTATTGGATGACTTGAAGGAAAGAACAACATTCTGTAAACTTAAGGAGGCAGAGGACAGAGCGCATTGGTGGTTTTAGTTCACCAACAAAAGTAATAGACCTGTCGTAAGACAAAACACATGATAATAAAATACCTGTATTGGTTGACCCCACCCAGAATCAAATAAGACTCAGCTAAACCTGCAGTCAGACACAAAAAGAAACTTAACCAAAAGGATGAAAAGCTTTCATATACATATATTTATTTTATTTAGTACGTTTTAATAAAGTTATTATTTGACTATTTAATCTAAGGCGCAGTGATGAGAAGAAAATTGGAACAAAGTGCACCTGCATTAGCTCGGGAAAAGAAAAGGAAAACCAATTGGATAATTCACACGTGATAAATCACCTCAAATAGACCCGGTTGTATTCGAATCCTGACCTCCCACTGAAATGGAAACCAGGTGTTTTATTTATTTGAAGTATTTAACATGCACTTTCTGAATCGACTGATTATGTCAGCACACACTCATTTCTATGAGCGAGAACGAAAGAGCCTAGCAATTTTGTCGGGATAGGTATTTTCACATACCTTTCAAAGTTCTTTTACATGTCATAATATACATGAGATCTACAGATTTACTTCCAATACTTCTATCTTCGAGGGGTCGAGAGAAAGTAAAAACGGATATAAGACCAGTGAAACTATTTTATCATATTTTAGAAAATACAACATTTAAATTACAATATTTTAAAATACAAACTATTAAACTGATCCTAATTTCATTTCGGTCATGTTTAAAAAATAAATAAATTTTTATATTGGTTCTTGGGTTTAATAATAGCGTGTCCTACCCACCATAATTTGTCAGAATAGATCTTATTTTACTATACATAAAAAAAAGTCAGGAACTATTGAAAATGGCACATTGGCGTTAATATTACTCTTGAACGAATAGTAAGACGCGGTGCTAAATAAAATAAAAAATATATTATTCCAGTTATTGTTCATTGGAAGGTCACGGCCAAGGTAGTCTCCCGTGTGTGATAACAAAGTTAACAAGTGCATCAAATGGAGTCGTTAAAAATAGATTCACAGTCATTAGCGTAAACTAAGATTAACTCATTGTATTGCGAGTAATATCCATAGGCGTATTTCATTTCAAGATGTATAGACTTATCAAGGTAGTTTTATGAACTGGTAATGAGAGGGCCCTTTTCTTTAATAACAAATAACTTAATTCAACATCATTGTATTTTCCTAACTAGTTTCATGTGTGCGTATCCTATAGTAGGATTATGTTAAGAAGCGCCGTAACTGACAGTTATAAACGTTACTAAAATTACTTTATATACTCAAACGTCAAGTCATTTAAACTTCGTTGGCACTAACAATACAATTAAATGTTATAAATGTAGACTGCAAGAAAATATATAGTTATTTTTTAAAAGGTACAACCTACTAGAAACATAGTAATAGCTTTTTAATTAATTGAGAAACTTTAAAATGCATGTGTAGTTAAATTTAATAGTTTAAGGGTGCTACATGGTAGAGAACTATGACGAGTTTCAGGTGTTTAGAAATCCGGATTATATAAGAAGTTGTTTGATATTTCTTAATATCATTTTGAACAAAATGTAGACTAGAATTATCAGCAAGTTTTTTATGAACAGTTAAAAAGTTTAAAGTTTTTTTAAAAATAATTCATTGGTGCTTAATGCGAATAGTTGTACCTCTGAGATTAAAGTAAAAGGTTATAGACCTATATCTAGCCTTCCTCTATCAATTTAAGTCATGTTTAGGTAAGGTCACGATAGAAAATTTTAAAATAATGTGACATTGTTTTACAGGGTTATATGTAACTTATAAATTTCTTAAAACTTTTTAAATTTAGACTTTTTAGCTGGTTAGATATTTTGTCTGCATTTTGATAAAAAGAATATTTAAAAAATATCAAACCAATGACCAGATCTTAATTAATCAGGGATTTCTAAACGTCTACAATATATCTCAGTGCTCGCCCATGTAACACTCATTTGATTGTATATTAAAATAGTTCAATAAATTTTGAAAATATTGTAATTATATTATAAAGAGAAACTAGATGGTTGGAGCAAATATCCCACTGGGCATGACAGATGTTTAAGAAAGTGATCTTCAAAGCAACTCTAATGATGGCTACACTGGATATCATCGCTGAGGTAACTGTATGGTGACTATTAGGAAACAGAGTTGTCATTCTTTCTTTTTTGTGTGGTTTATCTACCCTCAATAAAGACAAGTTTCGCAACGCTGGTTAGTCGAGGTTGCCAGTAACTCCTTCTTACCCTGGCACACCACCTCCCAACATAACTGAGAGCGAGGAGATTTGGCAACAGTTGACTGAGAGAGATCGAAAATAAAACTTTTCTCCGTTGAACATGCAGTTCCCTTAGAGGTGATATTGGATGTAAACTGGTTAACATTGATATATTTCACGTGATGGCTACCCAGCTTAATTTCCAACTGATTCTATGAGAATAGGAAGCACTGCTTTTGAAAATTTAGCTCTAAAAACAAAATTAAATGCAAAGTAACAACGCTAAATTGGTTGGTTTATTGGTTGTAAAAAAATTAAGTCATTAAGTCTTTGTACTTCATTAACCAGGCGAAAAATCACTCAAGTTCACTTTATTACCTGCCAAGGTCACAAAGTTTATAGTAAAGCAAAGCGTAAGTTCAGGTATTTTATGATTTTTATGATGAAAATCAACAGTTTAAGTAGGACCTTTTTTAGAAACTTCGATCATCTTTTTTACATCAGGAACTCTGCCATAAAAGCGTCCATATATCCATCTACAGACGTAATAATAATGTAGTTTTGTATGTGATAAGGTGTTTTTATCTATTTTTGATTATTATTTTTACCAGCCAATCGGTGGCTAATTTTGAAATACCCATAGTAGCCTAGATCGTACCTTAGCTAGTGTAAATTTGTAAACTTTTATGAAAAAAGTCCTCAAAGTAAATACTTTTAAATAAAATGAAAATTGGTTTGATAAAATACGAGAAATTGCGGTCGAAAGAAATGATTGTTTATTAAAGTTGCAGCCTTCCCTGTGAATATATTTGACATGTGAGTTTTTTTGGGGAATATCCTCACGCTATATTTTATTAATTTTAAATTATGAAAATAGGTTGGGTATCTAACTATCATTGTCAAAAGTAAACCTAATCGCTTGCCATTTTTAATATAAAGATAAATAAAGTGTCAAACACTTGTATCTAGTCTTAGTTCAAAAGTAAACGTTGGAGGAGCTTCTTGAATGCGTCGAGACAAGTTAAAGGCAATAAGCGAAACCCGTTTGAGCGAGAAACGGTTGTACTTTCTTGACATTGGTGACCTGGTGGTCTAGCGGTAAGGTGTCAGACATATATGCCGGCGGCCGGGGTTCAATCCCCGTTCCCGGCACAGATTTATCTGATTACCAAACCCTTCCTTCACCTCTGACAAGACATCTTGTGAATGTGGGGAATGACAGGCCTCCACCGTTGTTCGGATTCCACATTAAACTGTAGGTCCTCCATTTCATCTCACAATCACCCTACCATTACACATTAGCGTAAGTGCGTATAACCCGAACGGGTAGTAAGACGCGGTGCTAATAATAATAATAATTCTCAAACATTGACTTTCCTTGGTATTTTATAACAAGAGACGTTGAAGCTCCCTCAATATCTAGTCCACCCTCTACCCCTTCACCCAAAGAAGATTTAGCTTAGGTGTATACTATTATAGTTGATATATTTCAAGAATTAGACACGCCTTAATTTAGTGGAAACGGAAGCGCTTTGACCAACAGGTCGTTTGATATTACGATATTTCTGATTGCTTTCGGACGATCTTGAACACTTTAAGTTTTTGGCCCGCTTTCTTGTGGTACACTTAGTTTACCCTGATAGGTAGCAGTCTTACCTTGACATATTACACTATAATCCTATCTTAATAATAATAATAATGATAATAATAATATTTAGCACCGCGTATTACTACCCGTTCGGGTTATAGGCTTTAAGTACTAATTACTATAATGGATTAGGAATTGGAAAGGTTGAATTAGAGGAAGTGAACTCGCATTTGCGTGGAGGGAGAGTGGAAAACCATTTAGGAAAAACGACCCCCAGTTCACCCGACCGAGATTCGAACCTCGATCTCCCCGTCCTCAGCAGTCGAGCTCAATACGACACGCGCGTTAGCCAACTACGCCACCGAGGCGGGTATGATCCTATCTTAAAATTTAAGCCAACGTATAAGGCCTGCTACCTTTTATTGTTAAAGAAGGTTAAGTTGCCAACAATGAAGGACTAGCGTAATTTATTCTAACAGACACAGAAGAAAGAAGCATTTAAATACTGTCATGCTCATAACTTTCAACCCTTCCCCCCACCTCATTCCCTAACGGGGTGTTTTAAGCACCCGTTCGGTTTATACGATCATATACTAATTACGCTAATGGTTTTATGAACAAGAAAGGTTTTATTTATGGGAAGTGTACCCGCATTTGCATGGAGGGAGAGTGGAAAAAGTTTTGGAAAAAATCCTATCAGTTCACCCGACCAAGATTCGAACCTCGATCTCCCCGTCATCGGCAGTCTAGTCTAACACGAGAGTAGCGCGTTAGACTACGCGTCCGCCGAAGCGGGTATTCTCTCACTAGCGATGCGGGTTACGGTACTGAGATGTGTGTGTTTTATTACATGAATAATGAATGATAGGTTATTATTTTTGTCACAAACATAATTATAGTAATATCTATTGAACCTCCCACACCCCAAGCATTTACTCTAAACACGCCACTGGCCTTGAAACATAGCGCTTAAGAGTCGTGAATAAAAGTATATAATTTGCGCAATGCAATTTGCATCAAAAAAATTGAACACATCTTATCTTTTTTTTTCCGCCTTATATATTTCTAAATTGATAAATATAATTGAAAGGGTAGAAAGAATTTTGGAGACAGAGAGGATGTTACGAATCTGAAAAGGGTATAAACGACGTAGAGCGTCTGGGATGTAGTGGTCAGAGGATAACAACTTAAATTTGATAGGGCTAAGTGTTTGCTTATGTTTGCTAATCTTAGTCTGTTTTAATAATTATTTAAAAAAAGATTATTCTATTGATTAATTATGTGCCAACAGAAAAACAAAGGAAAATAATCAATTTTTCATAATTTCCGTCAAGATAGTATAGTAACTATTTTAATAATACAATAATCGGTGTATTAAATTCAAAACATCTCGGTAAGTCTGAGACGACTAAGCCAAGCATAATGAATTTAATGGTTTCAAAAATTTAGTTTAACTGAGTCACAAGTCAGATATATACACCGTTACACAAACTTTAAATTTTAATGTATTTACTAATGCGATTTCTTATTTATGAAAAACTGTGGTTTCTAATTTTAATCAACCTAAAAAGTAGTCACCAGATTGTTAGATATTGTGTTACGTATATATCCCAGAAAGATAGGACACGACAACACTTAGGTGAGAAACACTTTGTTTATTTCCCAGATTATCTAATAATGACATAGTTTGTGGTTTCCATTTTGATGGTTTGACACTAGTTGCGAAATTGCACGCCTATATTTAAGATCCTTTGAGCTTTGTTGTCTTGGTTTTAGTATTAGATTTTTTTAAATGTTTATTATTATTATTATTATTATTATTATTAGCACCGCGTCTTACTACCCGTTCGGGTTATACGCACTTACGCTAATGTGTAATGGTAGGGTGATTGTGAGATGAAATGGAGGACCTACAGTTTAACGTGGAATCCGAACCACGGCGGAGGCCTGGCATTCCCCACATTCACAAGATGTCTTTTCAAAGGTGAAGGAAGGGTTTGGTAATCAGATACATCTTTTTAAATGTTAAAGTGTGGTTAAAGAGGTCGGAGTTTGAACCCTGGATAGGTTTACTGAGGATGGGTTTTTTCCGTTAATGGTTTCCCACTCTCCCTCCACGCAAATGCAGGTATGTTTTTCGAGGGTCTACCTTCCTTATACCTATAGCATTAGTGTAGTTAAGTGCAAATAGCCAGAATGGGTAGTAAGACACTCGGCAAAGAAAATATATATGACTCATATATAAACAAAATTGTCATGACTTAAAAAGTACTTAACAGTTAAATAGAAAGATGGTACTCTATAATCCTTGACTCCTCAAATCCCTCGAATCCTATGTTATTATTATTATTATTATTATTATTATTATTAGCACCGCGTCTTACTACCCGTTCGGATTGTACGCACTTACTCTAATGTGTAATGGTAGGGTGATTGTGAAATGAAATGAAGGACCTACAGTTTAACGTGGAATCCGAACCACGGTGGAGACCTGGCATTCCTCACATCGAATCCTATGGAATTTGAAAGATTCGAGATTCATAAAGTTCTCAAAAAATTATCTATAATACAATAATGAAGACCTGGACTTGATATAACTTATTTAATTAATTGGTAAAAATAATTATTATTTAGACTTGTGTAGTTGGGAGGGTAACTAAATCAGAAAAAACGGAAAAAACTAATTACACTTTTTTTTATATCTTTGTTGTTTTATGACGTAGTAGACATGACAAACAAACTATAATTTCTTAGTAGCACCAAACCTTAAACAACGATCTAAAATTATATTTTAAATATTTAATATTTTCACTTGAACTAAAATTTTACATTTTTAACGATTTGAAATTCAAAAATATCTTCAGATTCTAGAACTATAGGATTTGAACCACCTTTAGTTTTTTTAGCACCACATCTTACTACCTGTTCAGGTTATACGCATACGTACTAATTACACTGATGGTTGAGGTATTAGGAGGGCTTGATTAAAAAATGCACCGGCATTTGTAAGGAAGGAGAGTGTAAAACTGTTTAGGAAAACCTCCCTCAGTCCACCCGACCGGGATCGAGCACCAATCTCCCGATCTTCGGAAGTATAGTCGAACACGAGGTCAGCGCGTTAGACCACGCGTCCACCGAAGTGGTTCATCTCTAGTTTAAAAAAATACCTAATAAATTATTTTGAATTCGTCAACCATAATCCAAACTTTGTTTTAAATTATGAGGGGAGGGATGGGGAAGATAAGAACTATTGAGAGTTATATTTGTGCTCAAACCTAATTAAATAAAGGAATATATAATACGAATTAATTTGCGTACTTTACCGAAAGGGCTATAAAAAACTCATTGCGAAATTGAATGTGTTTCTTTTCCCCTAAATGGTAATGTAACGTCTTACTATTAGTCTATTTGATCTAAAGAACGATAGGCTAAGTGGCTAATAGCCGACATGTTCACCTAAATGCATGTTTTTTTTTTAAAGGCATGATTTGAGGTCAACTCTTCCATATTTCTTTGGGTCGTAGCTTTCCCATGAAGGTTAGTTTAGCTATTATAGTCCAATTTTCATAGTACGGTAGTTATCTGACAGCTAGATAAGTTGCGAGCTCTACCTTCAAGTATTCATACGTCAGGCCATGTGACCTGAAGCGGTTACCTTTGATATATAATATTAATGTCTATAAAACAATTAAATTAGAATAGTAAAATGTTATCAATGTTGACAGCAAAAAAAGTTTTCAATTTTTAAAAGGCCTTTTCTACGAAAATTGAACACTGAGTAAATTAACTCAGCTTTTTTTAAAGGCAGGATATGCCGGGCTTCCTTTCAACTTGTTTTAAATATAATTATAAGTGAAACCCTGGGGGGGTCTTTATAAAACCGGAGTTGAGAGCTGCTGTCCAAGCTCTCTTTGGGTTCCAGTATAATCTACATATATGTGTGTAAGCCTTGGAAATGTTCTTACAGGCAAGGAAGTTGTCTAAAATGTGTGGTAAACAGACGTTGCAACAGATTGAGATATTTCTTTTTCTAATTTCTCTCGGAGAGACAAGTATTGAGATCGTAAAAGAAAATCTAACTCTAGCCCCTCCGGAAAAAAAAAGTGGTGTACGCGATTCCGTCTGTATTTCGACCTACAGTCAAAACCATTTTACCATTTGGATTAAAACTTATATTTTGAGGGTTTTTTTAGGTTCCTTCGAGGAGCTTTTGGAATTATCTTTACAACCCTAAATTAAGGGTAGTTTAATGAAGTGTAAGCAAAGAAAAAAAATAAAGTTCTCGAAATGGGCTATAACTATTTTGATTACAAACAAAATGGCTATTCTCATTCATTTTTCACCTATAGATATTTTCCCATTTTGATAATGTCTACGTTATTATTTGAGATTTGAAATAACTTGTAATTGTAAAGTCGTAGTACTTTTAAAAATAAAACAATTTATTTGAAATATATTTTTATAAAACCAAAAGGTTTTGAGCGATAATCAAATATTATATATATATTATTCGGGTCTATGAAATGCTAAAATTAATTATGATGCTCTTTGGTGGACAGAGATTTTCCTCTTTTCTCAATGCTGCTGTAACAGTTTATATTAGTTAATTAAAACTCTTTGGTCGAGTTTTTCTGCAGAAGTTTATATTTAAAAGTTTTTAGTAAATGTTTCTATATCATATATTAATAAAATGAAGAGTCTATGTCTCTTTCATGAGCATTACGCGAAATCTATCGCAGGCAGAGGGCCGAAATTTTAAAATCAGCATCCCCCGAAGCTATAATTTTAAATTGTTTAATAAGATTTAAAAAAAAACTGTGTTGAAAGAAATAAAACAGTATTTTATGTCTGTTTGAAGCAACGCCAGGGACTTAGTATTAATATTTTTTTTAAAAAAAGGTATTAAGATAAAAAAAGAGAGAAAGTCTTTGCGGTACACCGTACCATTTATTTTTATTAGAGATGTATAGTTCGTGAACGAATAATTCGAACTAATCTATTCTTCCAAATTGAACTAGGCGAACAATAAAATTTCATCTTCTCAAAGTGAACTACTATGATACACGACGGTAAACAATAGTGATTGTTCTTCATAAAATTTATCAAGGGATGACTGCAGCAAAATGTGTTTGTAATTTTAAAAAAGTTCCTTCTTACCAGAATAATACAATAGGTCATTTTCCGTCTAGAAATGGAGGCTTCACTTGATTATTTCCGGCTGATAAAATATATCTAAAATTATGTTTCCCGATATGCAGGTACGTCAATGTCGGCTTATTTGGTTGAATATTGAGGTGATTGTTGGTTAAGTCCTTGAAGTCGTCTCCATGATTTTCTTAAGGTGGGAGTGTAAGGAACGCGAGAAGAGGGCAGTGTTTTTGCAATTTTTATACACTTTTTTGAGGGGGGGGGGGGGGGGCAAACA
>CABFVX010001614.1:110827-124918 GCA_902151425.1 Timema shepardi | reverse complement strand
GGGGGGGGCAAACATAAGTTTAATTTTCTTCACATAGTGACATCAATAGTTCTTGAATATCTGTTAAAGGTGTTTAGGGATTTAATAACTTTTCCTCATCATTTAAAAAAAGGTTTTCGTCTAATGCCATTATGCTAATGAAAGATATTCAAGAACTGTAGATATACCTATATTAAGAAAATTAAACTGTTTTTATTGAAGCAATATTTGATTTATTTGGGTCAAACAAAAGTTATAAAAACTTCACACACACACCCACACCCACAGCTAATAGTTTGACATAGAACATTAGTTTGATATTTACGCTTTTGTCTAAATTTTAAAGGTATATACATATATACCTATTTCTGATCTTAAAGACCAGTATTTTTTAATTTCCCGCTACCTTACAGGTAGAGAATGTATTATGATCGCCAAAAAAATCGAACTAGAAATTTTGATGAATGTCTTACGTTTCATGATCCCCTGAATCCGAAAAAGTAGTTTTCGCAATCCCGCCTGTATCTAGGGTTTTCATAGGGTTGCCCCGAGGAATTTTTGGAATTGGAGATTTGACCCTAAAATTAAGGGTAGTTTTCTTAAGGATGAAAAGAGAAAAAAACGATTCTATCAAAATCGACTCTAACGATTTTGATTAACTTTCATTTCTAGGCATTGATAGAACGATTTTTGAGTAAACATCTCCATTTTTAGACAATGGAGCAAGAAAGTCAGTGCGGAGTTCCATACATTTATTTTAAATATTAAAACTGACTATAGTAAACTTATCGCTAGTTGTTGGTGGTATATTTTTCTTTTTTTTCTAAATGTAAACGTTTATTAGAAGTGTTGTTAAGATTATAATTTATTGTTATTATTTTTTATAGTATTTTTTAACATCAGGGGTTCGCACCACCTTACTTGTTTAATATTTTGTGGTGGCTTCTTGTATAGGCTACAATAACCAGGACTTTATTAAGCTTACATGTAATACCCAACATAGGCTTATAATTAATATTAGAGAGAATGATTAGTTAAGATCTTATTTCTATTGAAAAAATTAACCATAAAATTGATAATATAAAGAAGAATCATAAGGGGGACATAAGCTCATATTTACTTTAAATAAGAGAATACAAAACAGTTCTTATTAATAATACCAATAATATAAGGGCATTATTTTTCATTGGTCATAAAAAGTTACCTTAATGGTCTATTCATTGCTCCAACAAATTATAAGAGGGAGAGGGAATTCCCCCCACAACCCCGGTCGCTTATGACGCCCATGATATCCAACCATACCTAAAACACTTTATGATGTCGTGCTGGAAAATATAGACATAAGCTTGTTCTGTTTTCTTATTTGTTATTTCAGACATAATAATAATAATATTAGCACCGCGTCTTACTACCCGTTCGGGTTATACGCTTTTAAGTACTAATTACGCTAATGGATTAGGAATTGGGAAGGTTGAATTATATGAAGTGAACCCGCATTTGCGTGGAGGGAGAGTGTAAAACCATTTAGGAAAAACCACCCTCAGTTCACCCGATCGAGATTCGAACCTTGATCTCCCCGTCCTCAGCAGTCGAGCTCAACACGACTAGCACGTTAGCCAACTACGCCCCCGAGGTGGGTGATAATAAATAAGTATTGCTTAACCTTTTATTAGATTCGGTTTGGATTTGAAACTCTTTAATAAAAAAAAAATCTTTAATTAATTTTCGATTTAAAACCTTTTGTTACAATTATTTGATTCAAAATGAACTTGGAAACGTTTAATTAAAAATATTTGATTCCAATTTAATTTGAAACCTTTCAAATATTCAGTGCAGATTAGATTTGAAATATTTTAATTAAACGGCTTCGATTCATTTTCGATTTGAAACCTTTTCATCAAAAGTTTATGATTTGGAAACCAAACCACAAATAATTGATTAGGATTAAATTTTTTTTCCACAGGTTTTCTTCTGACGTTTTCCCTCTCAGCATTGCTGGTCCAAGTGTCCGGAGGGAGGCTGGTCAGAAGAATCACCGCAGCGGATCTGCCGTCCACCGTCTCCAGCAAGTTCCGCGGGATCGCCCCAACGAGTCCAACGATCGACGATCATGCGATCGACAGAAAGAGTAACGCGACGAGCACCAACAACTGTTCGACCAATGGTGACTACTCCTCGTGCGAGGTGACAAATGGCGGCAGGGAGGACACGCGGGAAGCCATCAGGTTAGCGATGGACAACATTATGATGGCGGCTGTTGGTAAAGTCTGTTCAGCGTACGAATTGTTTTCTAAAAGGCCTTTTTTCCCTACCAGAAATCTATCATAAAGTAGGATATTGGTAGGAAAAAAGACCTTTCAGAGAGTAATTCCTACCGTGAATGGAGTATAGGTACAGTCCAATTTACATAGGAAGAGATTTTTCTGACAGAAATGTCAGACAACCAAATACATTTTTACATATTCATACGTACCTTCATGCCATATTCAGTTGCCACTTTTGATCGATATTATCACTATACCATGATTTTAGTAATCAGTACATTTTGAAAGGCTTTAATTCGTACCATAATCCTAATGTATAGTAGAACCTTGGTAGGATAAAAAGATGTTTAGAACGGACCTCCTAGTGCTGTTCTGGAAGGAATTAGGGTCTGCTAGAACGGGTTTTCTACTAAAATCAGGGTGTACTTGTATAATAACAATAATATTACAGAAAAATTTGATCAGTTTTGGACGAAAAAAAAAAAGTATTTTATAAAAAGCCCTTCCTATGAAAATTGGCTTATAGTCATGGCACACTGGAAGGCTTACAAATCTTTGGCGAATGAGAAGATTTTCTTGGCATGAGGTATTCATTGTTGTTCAAAGTGGGTTTTTTCCCTTGGTTTGACCTGACTAAGCTATAATAGAATATAAAAAAAAGTTAATCAAATATTTTATTAGCTATAAATAACTATAATAAACAAACTATGACTTATAATTCTATAATAATAATATATAATTAATGATTACGGTGGACAGTTCCAATAGTCCTTTTAGCTACAAAAAAAAAATCCTATAAATATGCAAAACAATTGCACGGAAATAGGCCGCACCCTCTCAAAAAAAAAGTTTTAATGTTCCTGATTTAGAACATAAAACCAGTTTCACTTATGAAACTGGCTCACTCCATTCTGGTCAAGGTAGATGTCCTCTTGTATTTAGTATAGCGCCGCACTTGAGTCATACTACAGTCGCCCCATGGCTTCTTTGGTGCTGACTGACAGCTCACAGCTGACTTCTGACAGTCAATATATAACTAAATTTTGATTATCATAAGGGACAGCTGTTAAACACATGTTTTTGCAAATCATATGGTTCGGCCTAAGGATAGATAATTTGGTCTGGTATCTTTTCAAAGCCGTTAGCTGCGAGCTGTCAGTCAGCACCAAAGAAGTCATGGGGCTACTGTAAGTTTGACTATGAAATTGTCTCTTAGATAAAATAATGTTTCAAAACTGATGGAGACTATTATTAATATGGATGACAGCCGTTAATAGAAGTGTCATTTTTTTAAATTATTATTTTGTTATATAGTCTATACAAAATAATCTCATCAAAACTTAAATATATTATTATTTTATCGACACTGAAAATATCCATCAAAATAAACAGCAGCAGAACCAGACTTGGAGAGTAAACATATAAAAGTGGTTCACATTATTATTTTAACGTTTAAATATCAACTACATCTTGTGAATGTGAGGAATGCCAGGCCTCCACCGTGGTTCGGATTCCACGTTAAGCTGTAGGTCCTTCATTTCATCTCACAATTATAACCCGAACGGGTAGTAAGACGCGGTGCTAATAATAATAATAATAATAATAATAATAATAATAATAATAATAATAATAAATATCAACTATACCGATCATTTCTTTCCTTACTTTGATACCAACTAAACCTTTTAATACACATTTTCTAATCATTAGACTTGATATATTATTTTATAACTATGACTAGAGTACTGATTTTTATAATAATTTGTTTCAGCAGGGAGAGAACTTCATTTGAACTCTCGCCAGAGTATGTACCCATTTTACTAGCTCTATGACCTGCTTCGGTGACAGTATGCTCTTAAGCGTCGCTCTTGCAATGGACTTGAGTTTACCTAGTGACATATCAGGTTTAAAATCCCCGGTCGGAGGTACTGAAAATGATTTTTTCCCGAAAGATTTCTCACTCTTCCTGTAAATGCTACCTTTCTCAACTTTGAAACAAGATGGATATGTGGATAGTCTGAACAGATAGTAAGTTTCGGGGCATTTCCCCCCCCTGAGCAATGCATCGTACTACCTGTTTGGGCTGTATGCATATGTACTAATTAGTAATTACTATAATGTTTTAGGGATGAGAAAGGTAGAATTTAGAGAAAGTGTGTCCGCATTTGTATGGAGTCGAAACCACCCACATCCAACTGAGATTTGAACACACAACTCCCCATAATAGGTAGTCCAGTCAATGGCGACAGTGATGTCTTAGACCAGGGGTCCGCCAAGTCTTTGGCGTTTGCCCGCCACTTTTTGACTACAGCTGAAACGTTATTGACTAATAAGGTTAATGTCACTTTTCCAACAAAAAACAAGTTTGTGCTTATCTTCAGGTGGGCTGTTCTCAAAAAGTTGATAATTGAAAGCCACCATCTTTCCAATCCCTCCCTCTCATTCCTCTTTCTTTGCTGGCTTATTTAAATTAGTGTACTTTTACTCGGAACCACCAGTTTCAAACTGAATGGTTTTGCTTTTACCTAATCTCAAAAGACCTATCTCCTTCCATCATTCTCTTTACACTCACTAATACCATCCTAATACTTCCTATTTCCTTTGAAAATATCTTGGCCTGAATCTACCCAGCTTTGTTGCCTGAATAAACACAGAATAAATATATATTTTAAAAATGTACCCAAGCACCAAAATGAGTAGTTTGATAGTTCCTTGTGTTGGAAATTAATTTGGCAGTTCACCAGTGGTCCAGTGTATAGCGTTGAGGCCGACCTCTGAGCCTGGCGGAAGTTAGTAGATTTGCCTTGAAAAAGTAATCGGTGCCCGCCGCACTACCGCTAGTTTTGAATGTGCTCTAAGGTACAAAAAGGTTGGGGACCTCTGTCTTAGACCATTGAAGCATATAAAATAATAATTATAATAATAAAAAACTAGCTCTATGCAATGATGTTGTAAGTCTTTAATTTGATTGCATTTATATAATATAGTTTGTAGCATATTTATTAATATTCGTTATCGTACCTGTTTTCAGTTGGGAAAGGAGTTCGTCAGAGCACTCTTCCGAAGGTGGTCATCCCAGCACACTCGAGTCTCCCTACAGTATCTACGATGCGAGACACTATATGGATGAGGACGCCATCGCGAGGGAATCGTCCCCCCAGCATCACGTGATCGCCTTCCACCAGGTCACAGAGTCCACGGATTTCGCGGCGAGCCTCACCACCCCCGAGATGCATCTCTTCGACGAGCGCCACGCCAAGATATCCGCCGGCATACGGCAGAACCTCGATACTTCCTCAGAGGCTGAGAGAAATGAGGAGGAGCATATGGCCGATGCCTCGACTCCCACTGATGAGGACAATGCTCTTGACGAGAGTGCCCACTACGACCGACACCCGAATGGGACCGCGGAGGTTAAACTCGAATATAACCAGAGACTAGAGGTTTCTTACAATGGTTCCTTGGGACCTAATTCTATTAGGGGGGACGTCACTGTTGATAACGGCACTCACCTGGACTTTGAGTCAAAGTACCTTCAGAAGGAAGTCTCTCACGAATTGAACGCCACCACAATATTACCCTCGGAAGAAACTACCACGAAGATAATCAATAAACTTCAAACTATCAATGAATCCTCAACCCCAATGGTTCCTTACCAAAATAATGTAAATAATCCATCAAACAACCAAACATTGCAGGACCAATCCCCAGAGAGTGCCGTTGACATGTTGCTTATATTGCCAACAACGACAGAATCACCCTCTCACAATACCGAGCCAGCAAATGAAACACTTTCTGCATCTAGCGCAGAACATGGCAATAATAGATCTCACCTAGTTTCTAGTTATGATAATAGTGTAGATATTGATATAACAACAGTGTCACCTGGTGATGAAAATAGTACAATTTTTCCTACTACTGTGAAACTTAGAAGTAGTAGGCCGAACAAGACAAATCACGAATCTACAACGGAGGTTCCAGACAGTACATCTACATTATTCAGTGAAGTCGATTCCACGACAAATGTAGAAACTACCACCGATGACATACTTACAAGCAAGAGGCCAATGTGGGTGCCACAGTCTTTGAGCACTATGACGACCACTGCTGGACCTAATACTACGACGACGGTCTCACCATTGCAATTACCCACGAGGACCCACAATGGCCGAATGCTCGGGTCTGGCCAATCTAGAGACAACGCCACAAACAGTGTTGATGGTGTGACGCGTTTGACGATCGTCAATGGTACCGCCACAAAAATACCAAGGATTGTTTACACCGTGCGTCCCAATCTGAGGAGCAATAGTACCACTGTGGGTACAGTAAATGACGATTTCCGCCCCAGACCTTTGACTACGACGTTACAAACTCCTGAACCACAAACCACAGAAGCTCCTGAGCAAAACACTGTGTTCCCTTTCATATCTAGAAGTTCTTTTGAAGGTCCCAAGTTTCAAGGTCGACAAAGTACATCCACCACTAACAAGTCACTGGTTGGTGATATGTTAACATCACAGAATACAAATGACACAATAAGCACACAAAGAACTGAACATGTTTACAAACAACCACATTCGTCAAGTTCAGTTAATAGTTCTACTGAAACTACAGGATCATCAGAGGACTTTACACAAAAAGTTACAACTCCATTGGCAACTGAGGGTTCATCAAAATCACCCAGTGAAAACATAATCTCAGTGGACAAACCCTTTCCGTCCCGGGTAGTGATTGGGACAACTCAAAAACCAATAGATTCCATCACAAACAACGAAGGAAATGATATTTCTAAAGTTTACAACCCTGTCAACATTTCAAACAGGGGTTCAATAAAGTACACAAATAATAATTCTAACCTAACTCAGAACAACACCATCAATAGTTTTTCCATACCACCAACAGCATCAGTATGGGCACTGGCAACTCTTAAAGGACCCTCGAATGAGTCACGAAGGACTAGCCGACCTTCCAATATAAATTCTACAGAGAATGGGGCCTTGACTGAAAATAGTGAAGAAGATGATGATATGTTTATTAGGATTCCCACGGTTGAGAAACCATCTCCCTTTTCCACTAAAAGGCCTTCAGGTCAGTATTTTATAGAACATTTTTTCTAATTTAGATGTCTTCACAAAAAATATCATTAATTTGAAATTGAACCATTTTGGTGGTCGAATGATCTAAGGCAAGGGTCCTCAAACATAATTAACGGAGGTTCACACTAGGATATTGAACGTGCTGAGTGGGCCTGAAAAGCATAATTTAAAATGAATAAACGTAAGCAATGCAACAAATTTAATTACCCTCTCCTTCCTCAAATCTGAAACACTCCTCAGCCCTTCCCCTCAACATACACTTTATAAAATGCAGCCAGTGAGTTTTGAGGAATCAATTCAACAGTAGAGCCTTTTTGATTTTGAGTTTATAATACTGTCATTGGCCACATATCATGGTACTTCATACAGGAGCACCACCCGGTCAATATTTGTCATTGAGATTATTATATTTTGACTAAAAAAAATGGCCAAACATCTGCGAACTGTAGTTTGGGGACCCTTGCTTTAAGGCATCACACTATAGAGAGACCAGGCTCCTGATAATGGGGAGCTCGGGGTTGTGATCTTGATGGGGTGCATTTACTGAAGTTTTTTTTTCCAAATTATTTTCTACTCTCCCTCCAAAAAAATGTGGGTACACTTCCTTTAAACTCAACATTACTCATCATTAGCACATTAGTGTGAATAGCACACATTCATATAGCCCAGATGGGCATTGGGACGAGGTGACCAACATAAATAATTTGAAATAAGTTTTATAATATGTTTATTGTATTTTATAAAAAAACATTTGTTAGCATATTTATAATGTTGTTTGAAGATATTTCATCTGTGTGGCCTATAAGAATTATTAATATTTTGTTCAAAATATTGATGTGTAAATTTATATTAAAAAAATTAGATATTGCAGATTGTTTTATTAATCAGTTCCATAATTCATTTAAATGTGTTACAGAATCTATCGCTAACAAGACATCAACGATAACACAATTCACCTCTCCTGGAGCCACCAACCTTCGAACAGCGGCAGAAGATGGAACCGACTTCTCCTTGCATTATACGTCCTTGAACAAGGTCTCTGCGTTTCCTTCAACAATTCTACCCTCTACAGGACCAAAGGACTCTGAAAGTAATAGAACACACCTTCAGCCCCTCACCGAGGACATAACATCTGCCGAGCCAACTACCACAGGGGAACCAGACTCAACTACTCTACTTCCCTCCGTGCCAACAAGAAACCCATTCACCCTTAGCATGGCAACCACTAATATCCCTATTTCTACTCTCGACTATGCACTATCTTCAGCGACAACCCCTGACTATGAGCTATCAGACACAAGCACCACAAATATTCCAACTACAGTAGAATACACGACTAACAACCCCACAACAACCGATTATATTTCAACGGAGAATAAGTCACTCTCTAATGGGACTTTTGACAATTCCTTGAGCTCAGCAACGGTTATTCCCGATCAAACAAAATCAGACAACGCAAATGAGACTTACACATCAGTGCCCATTAGTGAGGTGTTTGGTATGTTCAAAAACAAAACATCTGCGGAATTCACTACAAACCAACCAGAATTCACTACGAACCAACCGGCATTCACTACGAACCAACCGTTCCTTGATGCCGATGAAGTTCATGCTAGTTCTGAAGACCAACAAGGCGGGGACGAAAAACCAACAAATGAAGAGGCTACAAATAGTCAGGAAAGTGAAGGAAGCCGTACGATAGAAGGGCAACAATCAGAGGAGGAGAAAAGTCCATTAGGAGCCGATACTCAAAAGGAAGAGAACCAATTGACGGAGGATGGTGGTACCAAACCACCCAGGGAATGGGGTCAGCAATCTGTAGAGGGTGGGGATAGCCCTGTACTTCCCGTGCAAGATGTTCATGACATTAACAATGATCTGGGGAAACCTGAAGCGAACATAACCATACCAGATGAAAGTTTTAAGCCGATTAAAGGCTGGAAAACAACAATTTCGCCAAAAAATAAAACTAAAGAAACGTGGACAAGTAAGTGATATTTATATACAATAGTTTTTCTATTAATTTCATTAGAATCAACAAGAAAAATTTAAATTATAGCTTTCCTTAACTCTTTTGGGGCATTATGATTTTTTAAAATGCGATATTCAAAATTTAAAACTGTTTTAGTTTAAAGAATTCTAAAACCTTTATGCTATGGTTGAAATGTATTGCAACAAATTAGTTTTCCTTTTCATGCAACTTTACAACTATGCTATTAAGTAAATCATAAGTATCGAAATGTTTTGTTCTAAAATATATATTATTTAGTAAATTTTTAATAACGTTAATCCTTTTTCTTATTAGATTGTGAAGAAACATACAAGGGATTTTTTCCTTCGAGTCAACCAAAAATAAATATCGTGTTTTTATTTTTGTATAATATGATTATAAAATCACTACTAATGTAATTGTAGGTGTGTATGCGAAGTTTGTTTGTGTGTAGATGTAAACAGATTCCCATGTGAGGCATGAAGAGATCCTATGTATGATTGGTCTATCAGGGATCAAGAAGCAGATAATATCATAGTTAAAGTTTTAGCAAATGCTGTGTTTCCTAATAACACTCCATTGTGATTTTTGTTTATTGATTAACAGCATAAATGTTTCATTTCTCTCTAATTCCTCCCATTTTTTTTACCAATATTTTAATTTTGGTAACATTCCCCTCCCTCCTCTCCCGAAATATTCACAGTAGATAAAGATAAAATTATATTTAAATTAAAGTTCTGTTGATCAACATTCAAAAGGTTGCCTGATTTTGATACCATGCTTGTTGATTTTCAGCAACCAGTCCAGTTATACAAACAACTGTTGCTTCAACACATGGTCTTATACCTCATAATCCTCAGAATGTTCCATACTACCTAATATTAAGTGTGGATTCTTCTTGGTACGATGTATGTCGTCTTGGAGACACTTTCAAAGAAGCTGTGGCTCGCCTACTTACCAAGGCCACCGACAGGTAACTTAAGCAAGCTATTTGAAGTTTTACTATGTATTAAATATAAATGGCAGCTACTTTTGCATACCCATAAACACGACCATGGTGGGTTAAAGGACCCTGGGATGGGGGATCATACCCCATTATGATCATGTCGTTAGTGATTTATATTTTGAAAGGCTTTGGCTTGTTTGAAAGGGTAGTAATGAATCAAAATCTTCAATGATGAAAAATACAAGGAGATGAGTGGATAAAGGCAGTCCCTGTCTACCAATAAGGTCCCAAGCTCATTCATCAGACTCTAGTAGTGTAATATAGTTGAAAATACATCATGCATGTGTAATGCCCTAATGAGACTCATTCTAAGTTTATTAGTTTGTTAGTTTGTAGCAAAACAATGATAAAAAAAAGAAAGAAAAGAACACACTTCATAGTTTCAGATTATAATAATATGTACGCTCTCTTTACTTGGAAATATAACTAAGTGTGTTACTTTGAAAGACAACACTACGGCCCTATCATATAAGCTACATACGCCATAGTAGAGCCATGCAAGTTAAGATTTATACCCTTCAAGGTAAACGAAGGCTACACCAAGTTTACCCTGAAAGTTAACAGTTTCTCCTTATAATACTTTTTAGTTAATTATTTCACATACTGGAATATCTCTTGTTGCCACAAATGCAAAAAAAATAAATAAAAAAAAAATGTTTTATTAATACATAAATTTTGTTCTATCAATAATTAACGAAAATGTAAAATATACAGTGATCCTTAGGTAAGTATTATTAGACTAGTTTGATGAAACTATTTATTGATAATGTAGTATTAGTAAGCAAATAATATTAATTTTCGAATAGGTTGACATTAGTCACTTTCAGTCAATGTTTGCAATAGAGAACCTTGTGCTAGCTGTCAGATACCACCCTTCCAACCATAAATATCGTATAAGTAAGTAATAATTTGCTGGTAGCTAAATGTGATACCTGTGTATTTAAAATAAAACCAAGCTAAAACTAAACTTGTTCCCCTGCAATCAATCCATTACAGTCTGGTAAAGTCCCAACAAGTGGTATTGTTGAATATCGGTCCTGATCTATGCACCGACGCCATGACTGAAGGCATGGAAGGCGCCAAAGACAAGACAACCAATTTGTCCATCCAGTTCTACATAGCCGATAAAGATGGCATGTTCGACATGGGACTCTGCGAGGTTTTCAGCATGGTCTGGAGAAAATATCACTTTGAATACCCATACACCGTGAGTAATGTGTCGATTTGTCAACAAATAGTACAATCCGGTGATATTGATTGCTATAATATGGTACCAAATAAATTCTACTTTAGAAATTAAAACATTGTAGTTATACTGACATAATTCATTATTATTACCTGCACTGGAAGACACACACATTAAATGCTAAGCTTGTCAGATCTGGTTTGCCGGTAATAATCAAGTCATGGTTCGAATCCTTGCATGGTTTACCGAGAATGTTTTTTCTTTAATGTTTGCCAGTTTCTCTACATGCAAAATGTGGGTACTTTTCCTCTAAATTTTACTTTACTCAGTTTATTTATATGAGTAACGCCCAAACATGTACAGTAGTAAGGCATAAAACCATAAATAATTGTAATCTAAAAAAAAAGTCTGTTGTATGTATAAAATTATTACTTTTATAACTGTTAAGAATATGTGAAATCCTCATGTTTTCTTTGATTAATTTTTAGACCTATTAAATAAGTTTGAAAATATTTTCATTAATTTCACAACAGTATTGAACAATGGATGTAGCCTTGACATAAATGCAGAACTAATTATTAATTAGTAGTAACAGTGTTTTAGTAGTTATGAAATAAAGTGGCTTGAGCTGTTATTATGTTCTTAAAATAAACATATAAATAGTAGAAAATAAAGCACAAATAATATTAAAAATCCTGTTGTAAAGTAAGCGATAGTGAAGGAAACCAACCTTAAAGGATATCTTTTTTAGGTTGGCTTCCTTCACTATCACTTACTTTACATTACTGTACAGTATTTCTACACTGTCTTATTATACATTTCCAAGCTATTGGGCGATAATTCATTTTATTAAAACACTAACAGACATTTAAACACTTTAATATTCATATATTACGCAGCGCCTTCCTAAGGGAAAAGACTAAACAGGAAGTTGGCCAACTCCATACATTAAGTTGGCATCACTGAAGCAAACTTCCTGTTCAGTCTTCTTTTTGAGGAAGACATCACGTGATATCTAAATATCACAGTGCTTTGTAAAATGTTTCTTGTGTTTTAATTTCATGTTGTATGTTTCATTGGCTACAATTCTATCATTATTACTAAGGAAATAATTATTATCAGTATTTGAAAATGAATGAGAATTAGAAGGATATAAATCCAGCTTTACTCTCTGAAGGTTAGATGTTAATTAGTTTTTACCTCAAACAAATGACATAAGACAAGCACAAACATTTAACGACCTCTTAATTTTAACAAAGCTCTCAATGGCAGTGAAAGCTTGATTAATGTGTGTTTGCATAGATATAGAGTATTCTTCTAGCTCCCCATGACCAGTGTACCTCAAAGAGGGTATCCTTTCAATTAACCATCATTCCCAATTATTTATTAAGCTGATGTGATCTTATCATATTTTTGCTATCATATCCTTACTTGAGAAGTGCTACTTAGTTTCAAATACTATATTATTTATAGTTAAAGGTCCAACACCTTAGCTCAGTTGGTAGCATGTCTTGTATTTTGAGCTTAAGGTCCTGAGTTCGATTCCTGGCATGGCCAAAAAATTTATCTTGGTGAAATGAAGGTTTCCCCCCTTTCTCAGTGATGTATTAACATTTAGGGGTTGGATGTTGTGTTTGTTCTAGATTTAAGTTAGTTTATAAATCGTGTGCTGATGTAATCAGTTGGTTCAGAAAGTGCATGTTAAAAACCTCAAATAGATTTAAAAAATATAGTCAAAGGGGATTTATCGTTTATCTAACAATAATGAGCCCTTATTGCCAAAATTATATTTAAAAACATTTTAAAAGAATAAAATTAATGAATAATAAAGTAACAAGAAAAGACTATCCACCTGGGGAAATCTGTACAAGTAGGATTGATAAAGAAGATGTTACCAGTTTATGAGATATTATCAACCTCATTCTTGCCAGAGAAGGAGGTGGTTGGAGGATACCCGTATTAGCGGACATGTGGGTTAAGGTGTCAACTTTGTCTGGATTAGTTTACAGGCAACAGGGAGGATGAGGTTGGAATCTCGGCTAGGGTGTATTGAGTCTGGTTTTTCCTAAATGGTTCCCCACTTTACCTCCACACAAATGTGGGTACATTTCCTCTTAGTCTTACCGTCATGCTCCTTATACTACGAGCACAACTATCCAGATAGGTCGTAAAGAACACAGAATGGAAAGAAAGAAAGAAAGAAAAAAATCAGAGAGAAAGGGCAAGATTATTTATATTTAGTCCTTTCACAGCCGTAAAACTTAAGATAACATTTGTTCAGAAATTAAAAATATATTATAGATTGTGTATAATATGATTGCAATTTGTGCAAAAATTTTTCAAAAAGAACATACATTTTTACAATTTCAGATCCGCTCTGTGCAACTTATCTCAATGGAACCTCCCAAAGTCCTTGACATGGATGAGCCCAGTGAGGGTAACATGATAGCAGTCATCAGTCTCTCGTGTGTTGGGGGCCTGTGCCTCATAATCGCTATCGTCATCATTGTAAGAAAAAAAAAACACATTTCAATCTTCACTTTAGTTTATGTTTGAGCACCCCCCCCCCC
>CABFVX010001614.1:98957-110775 GCA_902151425.1 Timema shepardi | reverse complement strand
CTTTAGTTTAAGTTTGGGCACCCCCCCCCCCCTCCCCCCTCCGATGGCCTTGCATGTATGATTGGTAGAGCCCCGTAAATATGGTGAGACGCGATAAAGCAAAAAGTGCCATACAAAGATGGAATCTAGTACTTTTTCCTTTGATAGTTTTTTGATATGATTTACCATGTTTGTGAAACATGAAATAAAACAAAATCGTCTTGTTAGACGGAATCCTCTTATAAAACAAAATAACACCACTTTTACAACAAAAAAAATCTTTAAATTAACACAAAATTAAGCAGAAATTTTGACTATGCTTTAATTTGATTAATATTTCATTGTAGTGTAAGCTAACTCTAGGCTACAAAATTGTGAAATAAGCAGACAAACTCGACAAAGAATTTTAAAGCAAATATATAAGGTTTCAATAATACAAGTACATTTTAATTTTGTATACATTGTCTTAATATGTAGATAATACTTAAATACCTCAGATAACATGTAATTTTGAATAAACATGAAATAACACCGAAAAGTGAGATTTAACTAAAAATAAAACAATTTTTACGGGGCTCTAATGATTGGTCATATGGGGACCGAGTGGGGGAGAACACATCACAGGTACATGTTTAATAGCTCTGCTTATTCTGTCAACATACCATGAACCTACTGCTTAGAAGGAAGGGTGTAGCGCCTCCCCTTACATCAATAGGAGATAGATAAAAACAACAGAAGGGTTTAAGTTTCAAATTAACAATGACATGTTGTCATTCTACAACCTGACCAGAAGCCAATACAGGATTCATGACAGGTTTGAAAAGAAGGTAGAAGGTAAGTTAGGCACTGGCCTTATTCTTTGCCACTCAAATTCTATTAAAAATATTTTCTGGGCTATTTTAAAGGTAGTGTGGGTAGAGATATAGTAATATGAATAGCAATAGTGTGGGTAGAGATATAGTAATATGAATAGCAAAGACATTTACCAAATTGTCTGCTCATTAACACAATATGATGGCCTGCTGAGGACGGGGAGATCGAGGTTCGAATCTCGGTCGGGTGAACTGGGGGTGGTTTTTCCTAAATGGTTTTCCACTCTCCCTCCACGCAAATGCGGGTTCACTTCTTCTATTTCAACCTTCCCAAGTCCTAATCCATTAGAGTAATTAGTACTTAAAGCGTATAACCCGAACAGCTAGTAAGACGCAGTGCTAAATATTATTATTATTATTATGATGGTTGCATATCTTTTGTAGACTTTGTATGGATAAACAAAAAAAATAATTCTTAATTCATGTTTACTTGTAAGTTAAATTAAAGCGTAAGGTACATGTTTAAACCTGTATTTAATGTAGAAACATTTTGCAATTAAGTAAAGGTATTGATTATCCAAATAACATAACAACATAATTATTGTTCATTATTTGTAATAAAATGTTTAAAATAAATTAATGAAAATATATTCATCTTAAAATTAGATTTGAAAATATATTATTGCCATTGATTAGCAGTGTGACCTGGTGGTCTAGGGGTAAGGTGTCAGACTTCTATGCTGGCGGCCGGGGTTCGATCCCCGGTCCCGGCAAAGATTTATCTGATAACCAATCCCTTCCTTCACCTCTGACAAGACATCTTGTTAATGTGAGGAATGCCAGGCCTCCACCGTGGTTCGGATTCCACGTTAAACTGTAGGTCCTCCATTTCATCTCACAATCACCCTACCATTACACATTAGTGTAAGTGCGTATAACCCGAACTGGTAGTAAGACGCGGTGCTAATAATAATAATAATGATTAGCAGTTTTACTGCCTTTGGTATTCACAAATCTGGATAAATAATTGTAAGGAGTGCTATTCAAGGATGTAATCATTGTTGTTGTTATCTTCAACCTAATTTCACTTTAGATTAAAAAATGAAACTTGTTTTGTACGAACTGAATAACCTACGTTAATGATAATGAGACTAATTATGTGAGCTATAGCAATAAGTTATCATAGCCCTCTAAATATTAATCCAAACAAGTTTTTTTTAGCACCACGTTTACAACCCATTTGGGTTATATGCTAACAAATACTTAAAACTTTTCTTAACTAAATGTTTCACTGTTTCTTTTAAAGAGTGTTACATTTGATCATATTGGGGTATTGAATAGGAAAGGTGGGAAGGTGTGGGGAAATAGGAGGGGACATATCTTCCCTGCAATATGTGAGGAATCCATTGGGGTACAAAAAACAAAAACTTATTAGTGTTTGTCTGCAGAAGAAGATCCACCAAGCAAGCCTACCAACTTTAAATATTTTGTTTGGTACCATCATGTATTTTCACATTGAATATATGTTTATTTTTGGATTAAAATCCCAAAAGGTAGGCATCCAGGAATCACATTGGTTTTAATTTTATTCAGTAGGTAATGATTGTGTTTCACCAATTAAGATTGGCAGACCATTACTGAAACAATGTCCTCTTCATATTTTTTATTTGCAAAAATGTTTCACTAGATGTGAAAGTCAAGCCACTTTAAATCTTGCGTATTGGTGCGTTAATATTGCTTGACTTAAATTCGTGAGCATAAAATACCAAATAGGACTATACACATTTCTACTATTTCTACAAACATAAATTGAATTAAAATTAGAATATTTTATACTCTCATGTTTGTTTTGTCAAACATTAATTGCGAATGTGAAAAAAACACAACCTAGATAACCCTACCTCTATGCATTTTTTTGTAACATTTAGGATAATATATAATAATTTTGAACCCTAACCTCCAAAAATAGGCTAAGTTGAGCTTAAAGCCCACTATAACACCTTCAAGAAAAATAACCTTGGGTCAAGATGCAAACGGTACTTTAACGTTTAAGCTTAAAAACTATTCAAATATTTAATTAAATAATCATATTTTTAGTAACTTTCTTCTCTTGTTTTATATTCCAAGTGTTTTATTTTTTTAAAAAGAGGTGACCCCATCTGTTTTCAGGTCTTGTTATGGAAGAGACAAACAAAGAAGAAAAATTTCAAATTTGGTGAACGCTGTACTCCAGTTACCCTGGACGACTACAGCATGGATAGTGTGTCTGCATTCAACAGTGTCCGTCGCAAGGGAGGCATGCGAGCCTCCAAGAGGTCATACGGGAACCCTGCATTCGATAATCCGGTGAGAGAGATTTATAAATAAATACAATTCAATTTTCATAATATGAGCCTTATCTGAGAGCTAAAAGAAGTTACTAGACTTATGTTTACGCATTCATACATCAAGCTATGTTATCTGCTAGATATTATAAATATCCATTTTTAAATAACAATAATGAAATAAAAATATCTCTTTTGGTCAAAATAGAAGAATGACACTTAGACACAAATATTGAACCTGGGTCCTTTGATTTAGCATGCCAATGCTCTAACATTGACTTGTATAGCAAAGTCAGTTATGAATAGATGCTGAAGAAGCACTGTTTGAAAGGGAATTTATCAAATCAATGTGTAAGAAGTGTGTCACATTGGTTTGAGCATATTGGAAGGATGCGTGTGGATCATGTGATGAAGAAACTAAATTAGAGTTGTGTCAAATAGGCTATTTTACAAATCTGAATCTCCAATTTATTATTAAATCCTGAATCTAGAATCTGAATCTTGGAAAAAATTATGAAAATAAGAGGAAATATAAACATAATAGAGTGATGGAAAACAGAAGTAGTTAAATATTAACATTATTTCTTATAATCCATTCATTTAACATTCATACATTCAGTTAAGTGTTAAATGAATGGTCTTATGTCTGGTTGTTGAGTTCATCATATAACTATAATTGGTTCTGAACCACCAATCAGCAGTATTAGAGCTGTGAAAAAGATTTCAGTTGAAGAAAACAAAAACAAATAAACAACAACAACCACACACACACTTATTTTAAGGATTTATTTCTTGAATACAAATTTTTTTCAAATTCTTGAATCTTGAATATATTATAATAATAAAACAAAAATCAACACAAAGAAAACTTATTTGGAACAAACCCTAGACTAAATCATGGTTCTGGCATATAAATTGTTTAGGTAAAGCACTAAGCACAAAAACACATTTTTAATACAAACTTTCCTGATCACTTGTTCAGGTTCAGATTGTTGGCTGAAAGCCTTTGGTAGTGAAAGCTTGTTATTTTTTTTTTGTTGGGGGAGGGGGGGAGGGGGCGGTACTAGTGTTTTATCCAAACAATATTTAATCCAGCATCACTCAGATAAGTAGCTGATAATCTTGGGTTTAACCATCATTTTCTTTTTAAATAGAGCATAAGGATAAATTTTTTATGATGTACCGTTACCTTAAACAAAATTGTCCTTTAAAAATTTGCATTGTTTTACTTTGTCTCATGTGTTTGTTATATTGCCCTCTTGTTTTATCGATACCGGATGAACCACGATGCTGTTTTCTTTTGTGGCTAAAAAGTTTATTGGAAAATTTATATTTGTAGTTGAGAAGTTGAAAGTTTTTGCTTGCTGAGGGAAAATCCACGAAATTATTCCTGACATCTGCTGTATATTTTGGTTGTAAAATTAATTTAATATGTAGTTAAATATGTTTAAATTACTATTTACCATTTAATTCACCATTCATACCTATTCTTGTTTTTGCATAGCTTGATATTGTGGCTATCGACACTTTTAAGTTGGAAAAACACTATCTATATTATATAATTAATTAAGTTGTTTATAGCATTTATGTCTGTACATTTCCAAGCCATTAAGCAATTATTCATTTAATTAAGTTGTTTGAAATTTCATCTGATCAAACGAGTAAATGAAATTATAAATCTTTGTTGAAGCCTTTTATATAAAAGTTTATTCATTTGAAGTGTCTGTGAATGATCGATGTGACATTATCACAACCTATGTTCCCCTGTCTTCTCCAGAACTCTCCGTCTCATCCCATGAACTTTGCTGGCCTTGCCAACTTCAGTTCAGACTCTGCTGCTCTCGAGGAAGAGTTTGGAATGATTTCTCAGGTGACCCCCAAGGTGGATGAGCTACCTGAGGGGGCAGAGGCTAAGAACCGATACGCTAATGTCGTCCCTCTTCCAGAAACCAGGGTCAAACTCTCATCTGTTGAGGGGGATACCCTCTCCGATTATATCAACGCCAACTATGTCAGAGTGAGTGATTGATCATTTTACCCATTTTGAAATGATAAATTTGAAAATACTATCTGAGCACATTTTGAAACAAAATATATATAACAGTGCTAAAAATGTGTGGTCACAGTTCGACTTAAAATGATAGTTTAAACAAATAAAAACATATATAAATTAGTTGCAAAATTTATTTTCATAGAAAACTATATGAATGATATTATGTGATGGGGAAGTGCTAACCTATTTAAGGTGTGGATGTAGGGAACGCAAGAAAAGGTCAGTGTTTTTGCAATTTTTACATCAAAACTTTTTATGGCCAAAACAATTCAAATTTATTTCTTCACATGGTGACCTCAACATTTCTTGAATATCTGTCAAGGGTGTCCTAGAATTTAATGACCAAATTTTTCTCTTAGTTTAAAAAGGTGTCTGTCATCTAATGTCACTATGCTCATGACATATTTCAAGAACTAGTGTTATCAGCATGTGAAAAAATTAAACTCTATGTTTGTAATGGGACAATATTTTATTTTATTTTGACCAAAAAAAGTTTTACTATAAAAACATTGACCTTTTCTGGTGTACCTCACATCCCCACCTTAGTAACACTTTCTTCCTCGCACTGCAATTAAATTTGTAAACCCTGATTTTTATAGGAAGCCCACTTTAGACTAACATGAATTGAAAGTCAATTAAATTTGGCGTTATATAAATGTGTCTTATTTGATCTATTAATTAAAAAATGCATATAAAAAGTTGTCAAAAGCCTCCAAAAATCCTTCCTGATGGATTACTATATAATTTCCCTTTACACCACTAACTAAACGGACTAAGAATGTAAATACAATTGTAATATTTTTTCCCAGCCATTATGAAAATATGAGTTTACAGTTTTCAAATAACTTGCTTCTTATAAATACGAGACTTCAGTTGTGGGTGTAATACAAAGGTTCGTACTGCCCCTCGGAATTATGATCCTGTCAAAAAAGGTATTTGATGCATACAAGACTGCCTTTGTAATGGCTGTTGTATCAATGTGTGTGTGTGTGTGTTTATGTGTTAGAGACACATTTTTGTCTTTAAGTTTATTCAACCTCACTTTATCATAAGATATGTAGGATAGGGTAAAGATTAAGAACCATGCTTTTAGCTTGTTTATATTTTAGATAATTGATTATTTTGAGGTCCAAGCACGACTTTAAATGAAATTTAAAGATTTTAAGATTAGTGGGAAATAATGATTGAATAATCATGCAACATATTTACTTTATTCTGTAAATGGTTTTTGTAAAAAATAATTAAATCATTTGAGCTAAAATAATGGTTTATGTCATCGCAGAGTATTTCAAAGAAAGCCAACACACCAAATAATCATTAGTTCAACACAGGTACTGATTAAAGTGATATAAGTTATCAGGCAGAATGTTTGGCGTTTTCGCTAAGGAATGGAGCTACAGATTCTAGAAACTCTACTAAACATTTAATTCTTCAGTTCACTTTATTTAATATAATTTTTATGTGTGTGTATAATTTCAGGGTCCAAAAGACGTAGAGAAGTTTTATATAGCGTGCCAAGCTCCGCTACAGTCAACAATAACAGATTTTTGGCGTATGGTATGGGAGCAACAAACAAGGGTCATTCTCATGTTGACTGACCTTGTAGAAGATGGAAAGGTCAGTGTCCAAATACAGATAAAAACGAAAATTTTCAAACTTTATATCTTCTATCAATAATGGGGCTAGCTATATATTAGAGCACTGAGACTCATTATTGCAAACACATTATTTAAGAAGTTGTTTTTTATTTTAAAATGGCATTATTCAATTAAATATATCAAAATATACCCATTGGTGTATAAAATGGCATCATCCAATTAAATATATCAAAATATACCCATTGGTGTATAAAATGGCAACATCCAATTAGATATATCAAAATATACCCATTGGTGTATAGAATGGTATCATCCAATTAAATATATCAAAATATACCCATTGGTGTATAGAATGGTATCATCCAATTAGATATATCAAAATATACCCATTGGTGTATAGAATGGTATCATCCAATTAGATATATCAAAATATACCCAATGGTGTTTAAAATGACATCAAATTTTCAAGGACTATTCATGAAATATTGCAGATCTGAGATTAAAATAAATGATTAAAGGTTTATACTTGTACAGCAGTAGGAATTTTGAGTGTATGGTGGTGTGCTAGCTAGTGTGCTGGCTATCCCTCCTAATTTAAACCACAATAAATGATTAAAGTCATAGATTTAGTCTTCCCCAAACATATAGTCATTATTTATTTATTTATTTTTAATTAAAAAAACTTAACAGATGCACATTTTGAGCCAAATAATTAGCAATTTTAAAATATTTAAAATAAAAATATTCATCAAATAAGCTTAATCATTTTTTTTACATAAAACAAAGTGTTGAGTTTTATTTGTCTTATCAAACACTCCCCGGAGATATATTTCAAACAAAATCGCAAGAGCTATTTTCAAAATATTTTCTATTTTCAAAAATCACTTATCAGAAATTTACTCTTAAAAATTTTCTTGGCCAAAAACCAAATATACAGTGTTATTTAGGAGGTTAATCATAACCTAGTTAAACATTATAAACAAAATAGTTACAGACAGTTTAAAAAAATTTGGAATTAAAAAAAAAAGAAGCACTTACCAGTAAGCTACCCTTAATTTAACAGTTGAGGTCTCAATCAAACAAATGTCTTGAGGTATAGCACTATATTGTCTAAATATCAAGTTTGAACAAAATCCATCATATAGCTCCAGAATTGTGATCAGGAACAGGCGGACAGAATGGTAAAATTTACTTTTTTGGGTTCAAAGGCACCTAATATGTTAAGATTTATCATAATTTCAAGGTCAAAAGTTTTTCTGACTTTATAATACTTTCTCTTCAGGTGATAAAGTAAAAATCTATAAACAAAAATGGTAGTATTCACATTAGAGTATAGTTTGTTTGCCGTGAAAGACAACTATTACGTTGATAGATTACACATGGCCCTATCTTTTTAATGTATTCCATGGTGGAATAATGCAAGGCCAGCTTGCTATCTTACAGGGTAAATAAAGGGTACATATAGTAGTGACTTTCCAATATTCACTATAATTTAAATGTAAAGATTTATTAATATTTTAAAATGAAGATATATTTTAGGTTTCATCTCCTTGATTGAAGAAAATCTGTGTTTAAATTAGGGTTGGGTCGAATCCACTATTTTATGAATCCGAATCTCCAATTTACCTTCAAATCCCCGAATTCAAATTTTGAAAAAATTATGAACATAAGAGGAAATATATATATAGTAGAGTAGTAGTAGTAGAGTAATAGAAAATATAAATAGTAACTAAATGCTAAGCTACTGGTCTGGGGCAAAGATGTTGATTTCATCCTATAAATATAATTGGTTCTGAGCCTCCAATAAGCAGTATTAGAGCTCTAAAACAAATTTTATATGAAAAATTGAAATAATTTTGTGGTCAAGGGTTTGAGTCTTCAATATGAAATTTTCTCGAATTCTTGAATCTCCTCTAGGATTTAAAAATGCAAGGGTCCATTCTTAGTTTCAATGTATGAAATACTATGTTTATGAAACTAAGGTATGTCTGTACAATTTTTATAAAGGTCATGATATTAAATTTAATGTTGCTTACTGTAGGAAAAGTGTGCTGACTATTTGCCTCCATCGGAAGTGACGGACTGCCATCGACTTTTTGGAGATTTCCAAGTTACCTTGAAGAAAAGAGAAGTAAAAGAGAACTACGTGATCTCGGCACTTCAAATTAAGGTAAGGAAGTTTTTTTTATTAAAAGTAATATTTTATTAATTTTTAACAATTAGCTTATGCTTATTAGAGTTTTAAAATGTAATTTAGGGACGTTATAATTAAAAAGATTTAAATCAGGCATATCGAACTCGAGGCCCAATTAATAATTATGTGGGTTCTGCAGACCTTTTCATTAATCAGCATAAAATAAAACCCAATTAAGCTTTTCAGAAACATTGTATAGCTATACTGTTTCAGATATTGACATTTGTAAATTTGTCATTATTTGAGGAAATATAGCTAGGCTATTTAGTGGACCAAATTTTTACTTTCTAATTGTCAGAAACAGATCACCAAATTGTAACTTGGATATTTTCTGCATATCAGTGGTAGCATTCTGCTTTTTGAATGAATCATTGACGCAATACTGCCTTCCAATACTCTCTTCCACTACCTTTTCCAAAACTTCGTTTCATCTCTAAATTCAGACAAAATGATTGAACAATTTTGCATTAAATTGTCTTACATTTTCAATCTGAACAATCTCATCATTTGCATCTTAGTTATGACCGAGTATTCAAAGTTAACATGTTTTGAATAAACTTGTTTTAACAGAGAGTGCTATTTTAAATGTTCGTCTGAGCAAAATAATTTCTCAATTTTTATATTGTATGGCAAATTTCACTTCTTTTTCGCTACACCTGTGGCCACATTGAAAAATATGTAGCCCACCTTTTAACTAAATGATCTATTTATTAAATGCATTAAAAAAAATTCAAAGAGGTAAAAACATCAACTTGGATGATGTAGTGTTTCTTGCTAACGTGAGTTGCTTGCTGTTTCAAAATTTAAGAAAATGTATTCTTTCAGCTGATATATTTGTGGTATAATTTGGAAAAGTACTAGGCAATAATTAATTTTATTATCATTGTGGAATACCTAGGAAATTTCCCATAACTATATAAAAATATACTAGAAATCCACTCTTTAGAAATGGTTGTTTTTAACATTCATCTTGTTTTTGTAACTAAATGTAAAAGGGCCTTCTATAAAGAAAACCCCTTTCCATTTTATGAAGTAATTGTATTATATTTGGAAGGAGATACAAGAATGGTGGATAGAAACATATAAAAAGGTATGAAGGTGGCTTTTACAATAAAAAGAACACAGTTCACACCTAACATTGCTGCCATTGGACAAAGAGGTATTGACTGCCTTTTGAAGAAAACCGTTTGTTAACACCCAATCTCCCCAATTAGGTTTCATTCTATCAAAACTCCTCAGGAGGGAGTGTGAAATGTACAACACAATTTCCTAAGAAAGGGGGAAACAAATCACAAAAACAAGAAAAATATAAAAATAAAGAAAACATAAAAATAAATTAATAGGTGTAAATTTAATGAAGAATGCCTACCTAGAGAAATAGGAAAAAATGTGGAAGAATCCAATCCACAATGACATCTTCTGTCTTCTATAGTATAAGTACCTCACACACACTTTTAAACACAACTATAGTAATATTTCAGCATTGATAATGGCAACAATGCCGAAATATTACTTTATTTGTATTTAAATATGTGTGTGAGGTACTTCTACTATAGAAGACAGAAGAAAGGAAGATGTCACCATTGTGTATTGATTCTTCTCATATTTTCTACTCTTTCACTAGATGGGCTTTGTTTATTAAATTTACACTTATTAGTTTATTTTTCCTTCTTATTTATTTTTATTAATTTCTATCATTTTAGAATTATTTAGCCATTATATCACCACATTTCTAAACAAAAAGGAGAAAAAGGTAATTTGTACAGAATAATAGGACATACATTTCTTTTCTTTTATGTCTTTATGTTTCCTCTTTTAGGAAGTTGTGTTGTGCGTTTCACTCTCTCTCTTCTGATGTATTTCGATAGAATTGAACCTATGTCTGGGGTTTGGGTGGTAGCAATCGATTTTCTTCAATGCAGGGCTGGACAAATATTTAAGCTGAAGGACAACATTGATAATTTAAATACTATAACGGGCCACCAAATAAAATATGGTTTTTTGGTATATGCACCTTATTATATAAAAATAGAAAATTATATAGACAAGATAAAAACGTTAAAAAATAATTAATGAGTCTCAAATAAAACATGAATTAATGAGATGAAGGCAACATTATCACATCTTTCATCATTTCTTTGATATCAGGTGTAAATTTAGTCGTTGAAATTCTTAAGACTGCTTGTAAATGTTCATCAGAAATGCTTGATCGCAAGGAGTCTTTTTATTGAGATTCATCATATAAAATGTATGCTCACATATAAAGATCGATCCAAAAATGACCAAAATTTTTTGAGCAAAATCTTGAATGTTTGCGAGTTTATCAGAATCAAGAGAATTGTAAAATCTACTAATTTGTTCATGACTGTGTAATTCCCTTAAGCCAGGATTACACTGCAGGCTTATCATCTCAAGTCGAAGTTTATTCGGTGCACTATCAACATCAACTGAAATTTGAACTATCGACATAACTTTTTCAATTTTGCAAAATTCGGCAAACCTGTGAGAAAATTCATTGCTCAAAGCGCTGATCATTTTGGCATATTCTTCAAATTTATTTTCTGGTATCATCAGTGTTTGGATGGTTGGAGGGTGATGAGTTTTTTTCAACTAATGTTTTGAAAACAAACACAGTTTTAATAGAAATGCATTCAAGTTTATCACCATGTATGGGCATTTACATTTTTTCCTTGGAGCAATCAGGGTTGACAACACTTTGGTTTCAAGCAATAGAATACGAACATGAAATATATATTTTGTCTGGCAGGATACTTTTTTTTTCTAAGATTACATTTAAAATTTAACTTTTGTTTCTAGAATTATATATATATATATATATATATATATATATATATATA
>CABFVX010001614.1:56002-91332 GCA_902151425.1 Timema shepardi | reverse complement strand
CCCCCGACCTAGGTCTCATTCTATCATAATTCATTAGGGAGGAGTGTGAAACGCACAACACAACTTCCTAAAAGACACAAAAACCAAAAAACACAAAAGGGAGCAAATATAAAAATAATTTTAATTTTCTGATTTAAAATGAAATTAGGTTTGTTCTGTTTCCTTCAGAATTAAACACTACTGTAGCGACGCCTTTGTTCTAAACTATGTGTAACACACTCTATGGTGTCAGCCCACAATCAAGCTATATCGACTGGAGCGACCATCTTTTGGCAATGATTGCGAAAACATTTACAGATAGAGGGTGTCATGTGGTGAGCACAACAAACTCTCTGACCATTAATCTTCGTTTCCTAGACAGGAGCTGCTACCTTTTTATTCAAATAGTTCCTCGTTTACACAAGGCTGAGTTGACCCTGTTCTAAACCCACTACTTCATAGAAAATCTGAAAGAGCTGAGGATCAAACCCAGAACCTTTAGATCTGTAGCCAGGAACTCTAGACCACAAGGGCGTAACACACTAGGCCAACATAATAAAATACTTAACCAAAGAAATAGGCTTCTTAGTGGTATCTAGAATCAAACCTTTAATAAGGCAGTTTCTTAACCTTTTATAACTCGGGGGACACTGAACAAGGAACTAAAATTGACAAGGCACTGCAATAGTTTTTTTAAGAATTAATTTTATTTTTAAAATAGCATGATCAAATTACAAGTATTAAGATTGTGTTTACAAGTGCAATAGCTAAAATTCTAATAATTATGCTATTATTAAAAATAACGATAATGGATTAAAAAAGATTAATTTTTACCACTCAAACATTTTCTCACTTCTTTTTAATATTTGCCAAACTCCCGCGGCAGACCGGATGAAAAACACTGCTTTAAACCTTAATTGTTCAGCAACGATTTAGTTTTTTTTTTATCATTACTAGATGTCGCTACAAGGTTGTAAGGTAGTGTCATAGGGTGTACTTTGTACCCATTATCACATGCAGCAGAAACATTGAAAATCAATGTAAGAGAGACTAGGAAACTGGAGGCTATGGAAATAAAGTTTGTAAGGAGTGTGTTAGCTGTCATGAAGAGAGAGAAAATTAGGAATGAAGTTATCCAGGAAAGAGTAGGGTTACTGGTACAGGGAGCATATTAGATAGAAGAGGAAGCAAGAATAAGATGGTATGGGCATGCAATGAGGATGGAAAAAGAGATGATGTCAAGAAAGAGTTGGAAAGAGCAGGTAACAGAAAGTGTTCAAGTGAGAGGAGAATAATGGGAAAAATTGAAGGAGAGAGAATGGTGGATGGATAGAGGAAGATGGAGGCGTTCTACTATTATTTTACTCTTCGTGCTTTCCTGATTTGTTAAATACAGTTTCAAAATATGGAGCTTTTATTACACCCAGTTGTGCCTGGTGATGTCAGAATATTAATTTTGTGTATTGTGGTGGAAAGATGGGGGTGAGGGGGTTTGGCCAAAGCATTTAAAATAAGAGGTAAGCCAGAGTAAGGTTTGTGGTCGTTCACTGGAATCTTATTTAAAGTTGCATACCTTTACCTAGAAGTTATTTGAGTGATCCTCTATTTTAAATTTTTGGAAAGTTATTGTTATTATTATTAAAATTATTATTTTAATCATTATATTTAATATTCATTATCATCATCAGCAGCAGCACCGTGTCTTACTAGCTGTTCGGGTTATACACACTTATGCTAATGTATAATGGCAGGGTGATTGCGAGATAAAATGGAGATCTTTAATCATTAGACGCCCTTAATGGCTGCCTATTTGGAGTGAAGAATTTTTGAAAATTAGATGCTCTAAGTGGTTGTTTGGGGTCTGAATTTACTTGTAAATGAAGTTTCAGTGTGCCCTTCTACCAAACACAGCCAAATAATTAATTTTTATATTTACGTGTCTTTTAAGGGGCCAGGTTATCAGCATCCTACACTATTTTAAGGCTATAGGAAATGTAAATCACTCGAAATGAATACATTCTGAGATAATCAGAGATGAATGTATGAAAACACAAGTCGATTTTTTTCGAGGTGATGTTAATCTAAGATTGTCTGACAAGTGAGAAAACTATCTAAAGAAAATCAAACAATCTTAGTATTGGTTAATAAGTACTATGTGTATTCAAAACCGGAAAGTAATGATTTAACTAGTTTTTACAACTACAAGTTTAGAAATATTTTAAACATTGTAGTATTCCTCTAGCCTTGATCTTCTTTGAGGCATGGGGGGATTTTAATTTATATTAGGGAAGTAGGGGATTCAGCTTCCTCCCAAAAAAATAACTAGCAAAACATTTATTCATTACTACCTGCTTCCTACTCCAAGATTCTTGACCCCTTACCACCTCTTTCCCATCTCTCCCTATGAAATGTGTCAGTGTTAGGAAGTGTGAGACTTAAATATTCATGAGCCGCTAAGAAGTGTGAGACTTAAAATATTCATGACCCGCTTAGGTGGTTGAATGGTCTTAACTCTGATGTGTTACTCTCACAATAGATTAGACTTCCGATGACAGGGAGATCAGGTTTTGAATCCTGGTCGACAGCTAAGGATGACTTCCTAAAATTGGTTTTCTGCTTTTCTATCACAAACATGTTGGTGCACTTCCTCTAATTCAGTCTTCCACATCCATAACACATTATTGTAACTAATTCATATGAAAATAGGAACCTACCCTAAAAAGGTATGGAGACGCGGAGATGAAAATGGAATGTGTTCATATGTTAGAGCAGTGGTTTTCAACCTGTGATATGCGTATCGCTGGGGGTGTCTTGTCATTATTATATTTATTATTATTATTAATACTATTAGCACCACATCTTACTACCCATTCGGGTTACACGCACTTATGCTAATGTGTAATGGTAAGGTAATTGCGTGAGTAAATGGAAGACCTAAAGTGTATCGTAGAATCTGAACCACAGTAGAGGCCTGGCATGCCACACATTCACAAGTGTTGATTAATAAACGTCTTGTCAGAGGTGAGGGAAGTGTTTGGCAATCAGATAAATCTGTGCCGGGACCAAGGATTGAACCCGGGATCTCATCAAAGAATCCAACACCCTACCCCTAGACCGCCAGGTCACCTGGGTGTCTCTTGTCATATTTATTAAGGGTATATGCAAAAACAATTTAATGGTGATTTTTTTTTGCTTCAAATTTCTCGGTTAGCCTATAAGTCATTGTGCTAACTTTAAAACAACTCTGGGCCTCTCATTAGCTAGGTGTTTACATATTTTTTATTCTCATTTAAGTGTCATTCTATTCTTATGCTACTTAAGCTAAATTTTTTAAAAAGTAAAGTGACATTTGAGGTTTAGTATAGTTTTTAGATAGGTACCTAAAATGTGTTTTGATTTTTATAGCCTGACATTTAAAATATATAAATTATTAAGGGAATAATACTTTATATATTATTATTACATCGGTACTTAAGAAGACTACACATCGTTTTATAAAGTTTGTTACTTCCGAATTATTACAAAATTAAAACTTAGAGGCCTCCACCGTGGTTCGGATTCCATGTTAAACTGTAGGTCCTTCATTTCATCTCACAATCACCCTACCATTACACATTAGCGTAAGTGCGTATAACCCGAACGGGTAGTAAGACGCGGCGATAATAATAATAATAATAATAATAATAATAACAACAACAATAACAATAATAATAATAATAAAACTTAGATCACGAAGGAGAAATATAATCATACTGACTGTTAATTTTGTTGATTTGCATTATAATGTTTATCCATTTCCGGTATATAATTATGTCATTGTTTCATAATGATATGTCTAGTAAATAGTTTATTTTATTAATAATAATAACATTTTAATGTATCAACACATACACAGTATGGTTTAGCTAGTTTGGTTCAGAACCTTAATCATATAAATTACCAAAGGTTTTAAAGATAAGTTTGTACCCTAATAATTATTTTTATTATGAATTTGGGCTTTTATATAATTGTGACATCATTGTTTTGTTTTGGATCTATTCTAGTTTGAGATAAGAGTTTAGTTTGTAAATGTTCAAGATATTTTTAAACAATTTCCAAAGGTTGTTAAAACTCCAGAATCCAGTTGTTTTCCACATATTAAAATATATATATATTCTAAAATAATATCTTGTTTGGAAAAAAAATTAGCTAAATAAATATAATTGGAGTATCATTCGATCCACCTTTCCCTGTGAGTGTATTCCACTCACGGTAGGAATTACTCTCTGAAAGGTCTTTTTTCCTACCAATATCCTACTATATAGTAGATTTATGGTAGGGAAAAAGGCCTTTCAGAAGTCAATTCCTACCGTGAATGGAATATAACAATAATCTTACATTTTTAATGATTTACTATTTTACATTAAAAAAAGTTTCTTACATGCACGAAGTTTTGGCGCATCATCCCCTAAAATTTTAAATATTGGGAATACCTGAGATAATTTTTTGAATGCTTTTTAAATTTTCTTATAACATTTTAAAATGTACACACGTGAAATAAAATTAATTTGGATATATTTGAGAAATTGACTACATGCCCTTTTGTAAGCGTAAAATGACTAATTATATCAATTTTAAAGAGAACGATACAATAACGAAATAATTTTATTTTAAGCGGCAGACTATATTGTTATTGTTCTTTTATCCCCCCCCCCCCAAATCACTAAAATTACAAGGGGAAAAAATAATACCAACTGCAGTACTACAAATTTTTGTTTTAATATTATAACTAATCAAAGTTCTCATTCTGGAAAATTTATTTTTTTCATCCAAAGATAAAATAAGTAAAATGTGTTTGATCTTGCTCTAAACAGTCATATTCCAACTAAAATTAATATTTTAATCTTGAAAGTTATAAATGTGTGTAATTTTCCTATCCATTTGAGAATGAGTTGATTTTTATAAACTATTTTATCCTAAAAACGCATTTTATTTACTGCCTTTAGGTACCGAAAATACAATTTTTTATTAGAGAATTCCAATATTTTTATTTACCTACCACAAAGCAGGGTCCCTAGTTTCTAGCAGTTATGTTTATCTACAACGAATATAAAATATCAACAAACTAATTCACTAAATTTTGCCGAACCCCATCATTTCCATAATTTTCCGTAATCGAACTATACTGACGAGTGGTCACCGCTGTTAGGGATGTTAATGCTAACATTTGCGAATAGAGGGTTCCATGTGGTCAACATAACAAACCCCCCTGGCCTTTAATCTCAGTTTTATAGACCAGAACTGATATTTATTTAAGTAGCTCATCAATTGTTCACACGAGGCTGAATTTGGCCCCATTCTAGACCCACTTCTGTACAGAAAAAAATCTGAAAGTACCGTGAATCGAGCCCAAGACCTCTGATCACCAGACCACAGAGGTGGTCTAAACCTCTCTACAGTATAAAGGTGCATTTAAATGAGGTGACACTGGTGAATAAGGATTTAAGATAATTACAAGTCATTAACTGGATACCCACCCTTTGTGGCAAATTTTGGTGATTGTGAATAATTGTGCGTGGTGTCAGGTGTAAAAGGAATATTTTTATTTCTTGGGAGAGGGAGGTTGGGATTTTGGTATGATTTGTTTGTGAGTGATTTACATTGTAATGCTCAGATTTTCTTCTTCTTGGAATGGGAATATGGTGCACATAGCCCGAATGTGTCGATAGGTATGTATATACAAAATCTAAGAATAAAGAAACGATAAGGTTCTAGAAGTTGCTAACGTAGCCGAAAATAGTAAATATACAAGTACGGTAAGTAAAAACATTTACTAACATGGTTGAAAGAACTGTAGCGTGATAAAATGTTTAAACTGTGAACTACCTCGAGCTAGTAGTTCGTGTGGTGTCCAACAGATGTCAGGTGTCACAGCATTTCCCGCGAAAATTATAAATCCCGTGGCGCCACGGGAATTTTTCGAAACTCAGACAATATATTCCTAGAATAACCTTGATGCGTTCCTCGAGGTTAGTCTATATATCCCTAGATCGCAGCGAATCTAGTGGGTTCATATGGAACTATAAACGTGGCTTTATTATTTGAGTCATCACCACCACTAGAGTTTCTTGACCTGTGTATACAATCGTGGTGTAAAAACAGCATCAGGTACATTTTTGTACTGTATTTTTTTTCTGAGTGCATAAAGGTTTTGGCAAGAACGTTTTTTTTTCAAGCAAAGCTAATTTATTGTGATGACAATAGTGGAGATTAAAAGTTAATTTTGGAAAAAAATATATTATATATCGTCAAAACGTCGCTGAGAAAAATATTTGTGTAATGTTGGCGTCTCTAATTTATCGCCTTGAGGCCTACACAAATCCAAACCAAGCACGGTATATTAGTTAGGTCTGATCCAACAACTAGCAATTCCAAATGAAGTTAAAAAAATACAATCCGATATATTCCCGAATCTCGAATATTCTTAAGGATTCGAAGTAGTCAAAGATTATAAGGTTCCATCCCCACAAAGACAAACGTAAACACAGTAGTTTATCCCGACAGTTTGAAGAAAGCTGACATACACAGATATGTTCCATCTGAGAAATAGCAGCTGGCGCGTCCGACAAACCTCTGCCCCTCCCCGCTAATCAACAAACATTCCGACACTTCCCAATTACTGGCCCCGTTCACAACTGCACCAAATAAAACATGTAACAAATTACTAAAACACAGCCTGTAACCCAACATCACCACGAAACGTAAAAGTGAAACGAGAATAAAAGGATGAAACGTCAACCAAATTTCACGATGGGACCTAAGATTGCTGGAAAGGCCAAGAAGACGTATTTCACAAGAATCGAAAACTCCCGGTGTTTTAGGTGATATATACAACAGTAAATAAAGAGAAGAATACACCTTTTGAGTGACATCAACTTAAAGTCGACCACAAGAGGAGTTAAAGGCGGGGTGGGAAGGAGACCCCGGTTAAGGTCCGTATTTAAAAAAAGAAGTATTAAGAACAAAAATAACCCTTTTTAACAAAAACAAATAAAATATCGATTGAAAAGATCCGCTTATTTTGATTTTGCACGTATCGTAAACGCGTTCTTGAATTTATTCCATTATGGGAAACGTGTAGTTTGACTAGGAAATTCTCTCTTCATTTAAAAAGTTTCTGTTAAAATACCCCTTTGTCCATGACAAATGTTCAAAAACTTTCGGGATTATTATGATAAAAAAATTAAACTAAACGTTTCTACTAGAGCAATATTTGATTTATTTTGGCAAACAAAAAGTGTTATAAACATTGCAAAAAACAAAACAAACCTGACCCTGTTTTAGTCCCCTAATAACCCCGACAATTTTCTTTTGCTTTTTAAAGCATCATGTCTTACTACGTGTTCAGGTTATACGCGTATTTACTAATTACGTTTGTGAATAATTAGGGATGAAGAAGGTTGAATTTAAAGCAAGTATACACGGATGTGAGTGGAGGGAAAGTGAAAAACCATTCAGGGAAAACCGCCCTCAGTTAATACGGCACGCATTCAAACCTCGACCTCTCTGTCATTTAAACCTTGATCTCTTTTCATCATTTAAACCTCAATCTCGCTGTCATTCAAAACTGGATTTCTGCTAGAGTAAAAGAAGTTAATCTGCAAGTAAAAGTGATTCATTGTCTTCTTCATATGGAAAATATTGCTTCTAAGAGGCTATCAGAGGATTTAGATATTGTTATGAAAGAGGATGTTCAGATCGTCAATTTTATAAAAGAAAGGTCACTTAACAACAGAATATTTAGGCAGATGTTCTTAGAAATGGGCTCTGAGCACACCCATTTGTTGTATCATTCTGAGGTCAGGTGGCTATCTCGAGGAAATGCACTTCAAAGAGTTGTATCCCTACGCAAGGCGATTGAAATATTTTTGCCAGAAAAGAATCAGCCTTTGACTTCCTGGTTCTCTAAAGAATAGTGGATATTGAATTTAACCTACCTTTCAGATATATTTGAAGAACTTAATAAGTTGAACACCTCAATGCGAGGTCACGATCAAAGTGTCATTGGCCTAACAAAGAAATTAACAGCATTCAAAGGGATGTTAAAATCATTGGACAAGGAAACTTAATAAAATAAGATGGCTTCTTTTCCAACTTTAAACCTCCTTATAGAAGTCGAAAGCACTGAGCTGGCAGAGGTTGAAAAAAATGTAATAATTGGGCATCTGCAGAAATTAAGTCTTGAGTTCGATCGCTACATTCCAGAAGATATGGCTAAATACAGTTGGTTGCGCAGTCCATTTGACATTTACGTTGAAAACTTGCCTGAATCTTTTTAAGATATTGCTGGTCTCGAGGAAGAGCTCATTGAAGTTCAAAGGGATGAAACTTTGCAACACAATTTCCAAAAACAAACTGAGTCATTATGTTCATTTTGGATAGAATTGAAAAAAGAAAAACCTATCCTAGGGAACTAAATTATGAAAGTGTTACTTCCGTTTTCTACTACCAACCTTTGGGAAGCTGGCTTTTTTTTTTTACACTTTCTGTCACGAAAACTAAGATTAGAAGCAGATTACAACCAGAATATGATTTGTGATGCAGCCTTTCAAAGACACGACCATGATTTAAAGACCTTTCATCAATAGTGCAAGGCCGAAGATCTCACTGAACTAATGGAAACAATATTCTTTTTTTAGATTTTGTTTTGTAAAAAGTTAGAATTTTCGACTATTACTATATATTATTTGTCACAATATTAATATTTGTACCTTCTCAATATTGAGTAGGCTTACTTAACATAATAATAATAAATAATTATTAATGGAATTTCCGTACACTGCTGTATTTTATTTATTAAATTAAATACTGGAAATATTTTCTTAATTATATTATTACAATTTGATTACATTTTATAGTTGCTTATTAGAAAATACTAAATCCTTATGTACTAATAAATAATTACCGCACTTATTTCAACTATTATATTCGCACTGTTTAGCTTCAAAAGAGACCCCTGGGTCAAGTTGATCGTCGGTTGATTTTGGGTCTTGGCCAAACAAGGTTAAGAATCCCTATTTTACAATCTCATGTAAATTCACTTCATTCCACCTGTCTCTGCATTAATTTGCTACAAATTAAATTTAAATGTTTGTATTTTTTGTTTGTTTACGTTAAGTGCTTTCATTTGATACCATGCACGACCACTTTATTTATGATGATGTTAGAAAATAAACTGACAATCGGTTGAATTGCATCGGCCACCATCTTGATGACGTAATGATCAAGAGTACCGAAGTATTACCCTTCAGCTACGGATTAAGCACAATTTTTTCATACATAATCAGTTGAAAGCAATTTCAACTACTCGAGCTAGTGACTTAGCTTTTTGGGCAACATACTATATAATTTCAAATGCAAGACGTGGATTGGTCAGACAGAATACCTTTTACACAACATAATTGTAGCTATATAAAAAAAAACTGTTCAGCGAAAATAAGCTCTTATTGTATTTTATTTAGCAGCGCGTCTAACTACCGGTTCGGGTTATACGCCTATTTACGTACATAATTACTTTAACGTGTTAGGTATTACGAGGGTTGAATTTGAGAATAAATATACCTGCATTTTTTCGGAGGGGGAGTGGAAAACCATTTAGTTAGGGAAAAAAAAAAAAAACTCTCAGTGAACCTGACCTAGATCGAACCCCGATCTTTCCGTTCTCGGCAGTTGGATCTTTTGCGAGGGTTACGCCTTAGACCATCGACCACCGAAGTATGTTCTATTGTGTTATATTGATTATTAACATAACTAGGATTGTTATAGATAATTGTAATGAGATTATATCGAATGATTAGTATACATTCGCTTGTATTGTATAGATATTTAATTAATATTACCATAATTATATATTTATTATTTAACATTATATATGAATAAAGGGCTTCTATTACTGCATTCAGCTCACAGTAATTTTGCCATTCTATACAATATCACCAATGGTCACACAAATAAGGTGACAGTCTCGTCTGGTCTAGTTTTCCGGTTACACTTAGGTCCGGGTTTTATTACCGGTCGGATTTCCTGAGGGTGTTTTTTTCCCCTAAACGGTATGCCACCTTTCCTACGCGATAGGGCCTAGTGCTGATACATTTTCTCTAAACTCTACATTCGTCTTACCTATGCCATTAGTGTAAATATGCATTTATCCTGGACGGGTAGTAAGACTTTGAGCACGTTAAACAATAAATATTCAGACATAGTTTACACGCACATATTGCTTATATCCACAAAGTTTGCACACAAGGTAGTTAATAATCAATTATCACAGTCTAGAGTCTATACACATATAGTTTACTATCATTTACACAGATATAAACATTATTTTGATTAGTTTTTGCCGCATTATTTTTACATGGATCTAGAAATTCAAAGAGTTTTTTTCCCCAGTTATTTTGAATCTTAATGTTTTTTATAGTTGTTAAAAAAATACAGCTTTTAACATATATGTACTAAAATGGTTCACCAGCTGCGAACCTTATTAGAAGCTTTGTGATGCATTCAGACACACGCCAAATGATTAGAAACACTTATCACTCGAGTGATAAAAACATTAATTAAATTCACACAACAAAAAACCTTTTACCTTTCGAGGTTACGTATCATGTAGCTGTAGTAAGGTCAGGTATATGTAGTGCTGCTTACACCTCCTAGTTAATAGAAATCGTTTGGAAATTTATTTTAATATCTATTGAAATATCGTTTGCATAGTTAAAGAGTATATTTCAAACACAATAATTGATATTTCTTGAATACAATAGGGATATTCGTGTCTGGAATCTCTAAGCCAATCACTTATGAATGATTTGAAAAAAATATATAATAACAAAACTGGAATAGTAGTGACAAAATATTGTGACAGTGGCAAAATTAAATTGGTCCATCACAAATATGGTTAGACTTTCACTCGTTTTGCTTTGATAAAAATCGCCTATTTATCTTGTTATAATTTAAAAAATCATTTCAGTGGGAGGTGTAGTGAGTGCTAATTCTCACCGACTGTCCCAAAATAAACGACCTTATTAAAGGCAACTTAATAGTATTACTTTTGGGTAAATTATCTAATATTTATACATATTTATGATAGGCTTTGCGTATAATATAAGTTTTACAATTTATATTATATAGCTACGGCGGATTAAAACAAAATCCAATTGGAACCCTATCCTTGGTTCTCCCAAAGTTTTCTAAAATCAAATAATTTACAGAATTTTCAAGATTTTTAAATACATTTCGTGCCGGGCCCACTTTGAACTATCGAAAACTCGAACTACATGAAATGGCCGGGAAAAATTAAAATAATCGAATGTTTTTCAAGTATTTCATTCTTAGCTTTTTTTTTAATTGAATATACGTTTCAAGGGAACATTCATATTCAGGAAATTGCCTTAAAAAGAATGTCAAGTTTTCAACAATGCTATATCCTGAGTACTCATTGTTACTCGGATCGGTGATACAGAAAGATGTGTGCCGAGTGCATCTCTACATCGGATTATACGGAACCTCGAATAGTTGAGATTATAATGCACTTTACGATACTAAAACTACTTAAATAGTTCGTAGAATTAAATAGGAGTAAAAAAGAAATATTAATTTTTAAATTAATTAAATATTAAATCAAATTGTTCTTATTCATTTTAGAAAATAAAATAAAATATTCCGACTATGAGTTTAAAAGTTTTCATGCTTAAATGATATATAAAAATAACCATCTCAAATACACACTCATTAATTAATGGATTGAATCCTATATTCTAGAATTTGAATTTAAAATATCCTTTCGAATCTGGAATATAAATTTGAATCTTTAAAAATGTAAAATCTTAGTTAACTTCAAAGTATTAAAAATGAAGTTTCAAAAAAATTGGACCAAATACTATTCGGTTTGTCATATCTATTACGTCACGAACAACATGCATGCCACTTTTTTGAGTAAATTAATTATTTTAATACTTTTGTCCTATTTTATTATCCTTTCAACTACACAAGTCTATATAATTCATTTTACCAATGACTTAAAATTGTTGTAGTAGGTAAAGGTCTTTATAAATTTATATTTTCGATGATTTTGAGATTTTTACGAATCTTGAATCTTTCAAATACCATAGAATTAGAGTGATTCGAGGAATCGAGGTTTCTAACGTACCATCTCTAAATTAAAACCTATCTAGAAAGGAAGATTTTCAAGACAAAACACTTCCACAAATAGATGTTAAAAAACTAATGAAAATACCTCTATGGATAAAATGACCTTCTTTTGATAAAATCAAAATTAAAGTGTCATTACGTAATCCTAATTAGTTTAACTGCGACTGGCTCCGTGTTCGTAGTTTATTTCTTAGTACGCAATCTATTTAAGTTTTTATTTTAATTTACTACTCGTCTTTACAACCACACGAGACATTCTCATGCAATTAAACTAATTACGAATAGATGAGGAAGGTAGAATTTAAAGGTAATATACCAGAATTTGCGTGATAGGAGAGTGGAAAAACCATTAATTAAAATACACCTGGCCAATAGTTGAACCTTGACCTTTGGGTCTCGTCAATCTAGAACATATGAATTTGACGCACTATACCATGTGCCAACCTATGGCTGGTTTCGTCATATTAAAATATTCTCACAAAACCTCCCACGGCTTATCTTTTGTTCTGATTAACCATGTAGGTTCTGACCAGATAACATTTCACACACTTTTTTTTTTCAACGAGCCCTTAGTTCCTTCAAATTACGTAGACCTTCACCAAACTCCTTTTTTTTAAAAAAAAAAGGAGGAAATAAACAGTATTTATAATAACTCACTAGTCACGGTGAATTACATTATATCCTGACAATTCTTTAATGTCAAACTACTCTCCTTGACAACTTCAAAACCAACTTCCGTTTCCTAGAATAGTGTATGAATAAACTTAGGATATGTTAGAATCATCTCACAAATTCTTGCAAGGATTCATGCGTCATTTCCCTAAATTTACACTTGTCACGACGCAAGAAGGTTGAGACAGATTATTTGCAATATCAAATTCTCTTTGGTCACAGAGTGATAACCTTAATTGAAAAAGTATTAAATGGTCATAGCCGAGGTTTGAAGACCAAACTTCTGCAAAAACACAGAGGGGTTTACAAAGGACAGTGACGACACCTTTGAGAGGTCGTTCATCAGTTCAGCTCTAGCCTGGTGCAAATACAAACTTGAGTAACGAATTAGTATAATTACAGTAGCCCCATGGCTTCTTTGGTGCTGACTGACAGCTTTGAAAAGTTACCAGACTAAATTATGTATCCCTACGCCGAACCATATAATTTAGGTATATACCTAAATGTTGACTGTCAGAAGTTAGCTGTGAGCTGTCAGTCAGCACCAAATAAGCCATGGGGCTACTGTAGTAACACAATGCCTGCTATATGACATTAGGATCTTGAAAGTTCTTTGCCGCACTTACATAAGCACGCCATCTATCCATATCTTGAACTAGTTCTATCCAATACACCTCATTGCACCCAGTATTTTTCAAGTCCACTTTAATTCTTTTTTTTTTATTTAGCCCCCCGTCTTACTACCCATTCGGGCTATACGCTTAAGTTATAATTACGGTGATGGACTAGGAAATGGGGAAGGTTGAATTTTAGAGTAAGTGAACCTGCATCTGCGTTGAAGGAGAATGAAAAACCATATTAGGAAAAACCACCCCGAGTTCACCCGAGCGAAATTCGAACCTCGATCTCCCCGTCCTCAGCAGTTTGGCTCAACACGAAACTAGTGCGTTAACCAACTACACCACCAAGGCGGGTCATTCTGACACTATCCTCCAAAATGCACCTAGATCTTCCCAATAATATCTTATCATTTTGTTTGCCAGTCAATGCCCTGAACACGGGTTAATTTCACACCAATCCAGTCAAATTACACCAATCAAGGGGTTTCACATTTGATCAGTCGTTGACTTGACTAAACTGGGACAGATTGATACAATTATTTCATTCAGTGAACTGGCTTTTTAAGAGATGGATGTGGATGTAGTTACGTTTATCATTCTTCGTGAGATCATTCATAGGAAAATAATAAAACTGAAAATTAAAATTATAGGTCCATCTTTTAAAGAAACACACGATCGGTTCTTTCAAACAGTTTGTTGCCTGATTTTACTCACCTGCTACCAATAATTCTAACGATATCACAGGGCCATAATATACACGACCTTAAACTATGAGTGATTGATGACCCTGTATACATGGGATGACTACCAGTTTGCTCATTAGTAGAACATTAGCTCTCTAAGCCACAGTTACCGGACGTGATTCCAATATCCAGGTGTGATTTTTGTATTATTTGTATATACAATATTTAAAACAATCCAGGACCGACTCAAACACGTTTCATTTTTTCTTAGAATTAGTCACGTCACTTAGGGCGTTCGTCACAGCTCGAGTTCGTGATGAGTTGTGACAAGGAATATTATATACTAACAAGTTAGTGCACGTGTACTGAGTACTTTTATTTGTATATATTAACTGCTTTTCTGAGCGTTATGGATCTACGTTTTTCTAAAGACTTAACTTATTGTTCTATCCTGATAAACCAACCTATAAACCCGAGCTTTGTTTCACGGGCTTTAACTAAATTTTCATCCACAAATTTTAAAGATGAGAATTTTAATTTTTCTTCTTGCGAGAGAGTGTGATGAAAGTATAGTTTGTCAATGTGCTTTAAGAGTTTATTTTTTGGAAGATTTGGTGAATTTGATATAAATACTCCCTATGTTGTATTTTCCTGATAAAATACTTCAATTTTATCTCATCTTCCACCGAAACACCGTTACAATATTATATTTGAACAAACAAATACCTTTTATATTTGTCCGTCTACATGTTTTTAACTATTTGTTACACTACTGGCAGATTATCGTAATTAATTGGATAGCAAACACAACGACAAAACTCAAGGATACTGTCCTAAAAGTTAGTTTAAAGCATCACGAAAAATTAACCGATAGCAAATTTTCAGCCATACCGAGAACTGAAGCAAGAAACTTTATATCAGTGGACTACTCGCTGTTGGAATTAACAAATAAAATAAAGCTTTGAAATGGTCTTTAATCCTTAATTATATACATGCTTTAAGGTTAAACTATTCATTGGTTAACTTACAAAAAGAAGGTTTGTAGAAAACTTAAGAAAATATAAACATTTTTTTTTGCTGTCAACACTGATTAGTTTTAATCTATTATTACTGTTATTTTATTGCTATTGACAATTTCTATCAAAAGTGACCACAGCTGATCACATGACTTGGCCTAAGAATACGTAACGAAATTTTGATATAATATAACTATAGGAATGTATACATATGCAACCGCAGCCACCAACAATCCACGTGGTATAGTGATCAGTACACCTGGCTACGAGCCTAAGGGTCCCAGGTTTGATTCCCTGCTTGTACCAGATATATAATAGATTAAAAAAACACATCTATTACAAACCCACTTTCTACTGCAGAAAACATCAAATTAAATTTCCTCCATCCTCCAATTTTTAGATGTGTTCATATTCAAAATTATTATTATTATTATTATTATTATTAGCGCCGCGTCTTACTACCCGTTAGGGTTATACGCACTTACGCTAATGTGTAATGGTAGGGTGATTGTGAGATGAAATGGGGGAACCACAGTTTAACATGGAATCCGAACCATGGTGGAGGCCTGGCATTCCCCACATTCACAAGTTGCGATTAATATACGTCTTTTCAGAGGTGAAGAGAGGGTTTGGTCATCAGATAAATCTGTGCCGGGACCTAGGATTGAACCCCGGACACCCAGCACAGAAGTTCGACACTTTACCCCTAGACCAGCAGGTCACCATTTCATATTCAACAGAAAATCCTAAATTGTAATAGCGTCTTTTATATCTCTGTATACGGCAATTATCTAATAATAATAATTATTATCATTATTATAAAAACTTCATTGATAAAGTCCGCAATCGAGCTATATCAACAACAGAGGGGGCCACCATCGGCTGGCGAAGATAGTGGCAACTTCTGTGGATAGAAGTGCCCTCCAGACATTAATCTCAGTTTTATATACCGGAGCCACAACTCTTTCTTTCAAGTTGATTCTCATTTGTCCTCATGAAGCGGAGTTGACCTCCTTCCAGACCCACTGCTTCACAGAAAATTTGGAAACGCCGAGGAACTAGCCCCGGACGTTTGAATATATAGCCAGGAAATCTGACCATAGAAGTGGTCACTTACATAATAAATCTCAAACAAATTAATGTTTTCCGACCAAAATTGTTCAAAACATTTTAAGAGAAAAGGTTTTAGTAATATATGATCATTGCACTAAGGGTTTACATAAAAAATAATACTACTACAACAAAGCTCATCTATGTTGTACTTGCGTAATTTTATTAATTAAAAAACAGAAACAAAAAACATAATGTAATAAAAATATTCTATCTTTTTAAAACTTATTTTTTAATTAGGATAAATTAAAATGATCTAATTTCGACGTGTTTTTCTTTCGAAATATTTGCTCTATGTTCTTAGTTTGTTTTTTTCCTACAACAAACATTCAGATTAGATTAAGGACAAACAATTTTATGTATTATTATAACACAAAAGATGCTTTTTATATTATAAAAAGTTTAACTTTAAAGTTGAATAATAAACTAAATACTGATTAAAGATACATTACTACCTATTATTAGTACATGTAAGGAATAATCTATATTTTCACACATACTGTACATTTTTAAAAATTTAGTTTAAAATCGCATTTCATGCTAATCATTTATCGTCTCCTTTAAAATAACAATATTTTCATGAAACAACTGATTTTAATTGAATATTTTCAAAATAATAACTCAACAACCTATTAATCAAGGGGTTTGCATAGTTAATGCCTATTTTAAATTAAATATATATTCGAATTATAATGATGAGATTGTTAAACAATATTTGAATATGTAGCACTGAATAAAATTCACTATATTATTACTATAACCGAATAGTGTTTGGTGTTGTACATTATTTTGCATAATATATTATATTACAATAGGTTTAGAAATACATTATTTATTCTTAATAAACAATTAGTTTGCAAAACGTAGCTTTCAACACAAATTAAATCAATTAAAACACACCCATCATGTATTATTTACTAATACCTATTCAGTTCCCGATCAAGGAATGCAAATAATTTTATCATTTATTCTAAACGATTTATAACGTATCCGCATGTGAACAGGAACATTTTTGTTTAAGTTGGGGGTGGGGGAGGGGCAGTAGGTAACCAGGCGGTCTAGGGGTAAGGTGGCAGACTTCTGTACTGGCGGCCGGAATTCAATCCTCGGTCCCGGCACAGATTTATCTGATTACCAAACCCTTCCTTCACCTCTGACAAGACATCTTGTGAATGTGGGAAATGCCAGTCCTCCGCCGTGGTTCGGATTCCACGTTAAACTGTTGGTCCTCCTTTTCATCTCACAATCACCCTACCATTACACATTAGCGTAAGTGCGTATAACCCGAACGGGTAGTAAGACGCGTTGCTAATGATGATGATGATGATGGTTTAAGTTGGGAGGTAGGATTAATGAGGAAATAACGTTATGTCTAGGTTAAGGGGGCTACACCGGTAAGCGAGAAATTTCCTTGAAGACGTTCAGCTATAATTTAATAGCTGTTTCTATGATACGTTCATTTTAGATATGGTTCACGCCAAAATAAAGTCGTAAGATTCCAACATGGTGCTTTTTCTCTAACAGCCCTATAGTTTGAGTTTGATTTATATATATAAAAAAAGCGTATGGCCCTTAACGGGTAGTAAAATGCGGCGCTAAAATAAATTTAAAAAATAAAATAAAAAAGAGTGAAAATTTAACAATAGCTCATTTTGAACGAATTCTTAAACATATTTGCGGAGTTATGAGAGAATAAGCTTGATGAAAAATGGCTCCTATACATTTAGCCTTCATCTAACAAATAACATAATTTTTTTTATATATTCTTAATATAAAATTTAAATATATTTGTTAGCTAGCAGAGAGCTTTCCTCATTACCTTAAAATAAGAAGTTTATTAGTTTTCTTTCCGCTTCTTTTTATTGATAGGACAAAGAGCAGTTGTAGGTGAAGGGCTAAAGGGAGTATAAGCTTAAACAGAATATATGATTAATCCCAGAAAATTACACAGTCTAATGTATTTTAAGTCACATGGCCTGACAGCGATTTATACTTTCTAGATGACCAATGTGACCGCCTTAAGATAGATAGAGTAAAACACACATTGGTACAGGCACATTACTTGGCACGGAACAGGAATAGACGGAATAGATTCATCTTTTACTATCTTACGTGATAATAAAATATTTATAATCGTGATATTCATTATATTCCTTGTCTTGCCTAGCTCTACAATTTAATTTTGCACTTATTAACTGGAAACATAAATATTTCAAAACAAAGAGAAACTCGTACATACCAATACACTTTATCTATAAAATTTATTAGTTTGAAATAATGTAGATTCTGAAATTGTCCAATATGACAATAAGTTATACACGTTATTGCTGTTTGGTTATAAGACTCACTTAAAAGGGTAGAGTTGATGTAACTCTCTTGATAAGTTAAAAAAAAAGTTGAGAAAAACTAAAAGAAAAGTAAAAAGACTTGGTTCCAGCCTGAGAAAAGAGGTATGTATTTAACCAATAAAATTTAAATTTCATACAAACGACTGTACAGTCGTAAAAATTTAAAACTGGTCTTTAATTCTCTTTTTTAATATAGAAAAGTAATTTGATTAATCAAAACAATGGAACATTTTTGAATTAAAGGTTTACTTTTAAATAGTTTACTTTTTTTTTACCTTCTCCCACATAGCCACAAAACAATATATTTGGTAGGGATTTGTCGGACCCGTGCGTATTATAAGAAGTCTTAATCTATGCAAATAAGGTTGAGTCTAATCAATCTTGTTCAATGTTACTGGTTGCAAGAGTCATAAGTAGATCGTTGAACAGTGTTTCATACGCCGTGCCTCACCTTGTAAATTAACATATTACGGGGTCAATTCACCCTTGCCCCCTACCCCTTATTTACGGCACCTATGCGTATCAGAATGAACTCTGGTCTGTGACGTTACTCATCCAATCACTATTTGTCACTGATAATAGTGAACGCGGGCTCATCCCCCGGCCCTGTTTTAGGGACGAATCGAACAAGTCTGCTCATGGCATCTTTGACGTCAAAAGACACGTTGTCAAGGCCCATGAGATGACGGAACAACGCTTCCAGAACCTCGCCTCTGGTGTTGTAAACAAACATGTCAAACCCTTGGAAATGGAGGGCCGCGTTAAACTTGGTGGCGAAGAAGTTCATGACCTGTTTGTACTGTTCCCACAAGCCGTAGCTGCGAAGGAGCTTCTGATCGAAAGCTTTGAAAAGGGCCGCCATGTCCAAGTGTCTCCTTTGCGTGCGGGTCTCCCCGATGAAAGTGATGGGGTCTGCGCCTTCCCCGTACGACGGTACCAGGTCGAGGAAATAACCGATGGTGGCGTGAAGGTTAGGTATGGCCTTCACTTGAGGAGATTCGAGGCACGCGCCGAAGACGGCCTTCAGGAAAGGGCCTTTGGTCGTGTAAGGGGAACTGTCGAAGTCGGGTCCGAGGACGTCGTAGGCGAAGTCCGGGTTGTCGAGGAGTTTCTTCAAGGCTGCGAGTTGTTTGGCCTCCTCCTCGTTCTGAGGGTGGAGGATGTCCAGCGTGTTGCCTAAGTTCTTGTACAAGCGAATAGTCTTCGAGCCGGGTTCGTTTTGCTGGGAACAAAGTAGGAACGAGTGACACCAGGATACAAACACGGTATACTCCAGACATACAGCCTTACGGGAGATTCTTTGCGCTCCTTGAGACAGGTTGAGTCATCGGCCACCGGAGAGTGCTAGTTGCAGTTCTCAGTGATAACACTTACAAGTGAAACAACTCACTTTCAAATGATTTTTTGTAAAACGGTGGTAGTCCGAACACAAACGTCCAGGTCCAGAAATCACCCACCCCAACTCACCCCTTTACCCACTTTCAATGAACAAATCTTTTCAGACAATTAAACTAATCAAAGGTATTTGAATATTGTTTAAAACTAGACAATTTTCAAACTTTCGCTTCAACAATAAGAAAAACCCTTTGTATTCTACCTTTTCTTTGTAATTTACATTTTGAATAGGCTCGTTTGTGGGATTGGTTTATAGGAAGGGGTGGGACCGATACCTGAATCTGGCATTGTGAAAGCCGGTTGTTGACACTAGAAGGCAATTTTTGACTGTTCTCTAGTAAAATCATCTTTAAAGAAAATGGTTTTTAAAAATGACTGCTCGATGTTGTCACTTGGGACTACACTTAGCGATCCCTGTGTTGAAAGACTAAAGCTCTACCATATAGAGCAGCCAATTTAACCTTAACCTGTGGGTCTAGTGTTTACCTGTGCACCAGGAGTAAAATTATAAACTATCTCCTTCAATATCACGCGCGTGGTGCTGACATTATGTTAGGACAACAATATACATATTTGTTTTGAGTCAAGTACCTACATCGCTATGTACGGTCCAATTTAATAGAAAGTGCCTTTTATAAAATACAAACATAATTTTAAGCATATATAATGATATTTTACTATAATACTAGTGTTATTTTATGGTAATGATACTATTTAGCACAGGCATCGTAAGCCTCTGATTATTGGGGGGTTCAGAATAACTAATTTTGATTTTAAATTAGAAAATAACATTTTATACATACCAAACAAATAACACGAATAGTGTTATAAAAAAATACCATTTATGAGTGGTAACTAACGCGAATTTTCTATTATATAAGTAAAACAACTAACCGATTCTTTTACATTACTAAGAATGCCCCATTTGATCAGGTTATTTAAGAAAGGGGGGCGTACCCCTCCCTGTTGTACTTCCCGCAGATGACACCTGTGTAAAAGTGAAAGAGACATAGCATAACCTAACGTATGAATATGTGAAAATTGATCTAACAATATTTCTGTCAAATAAGGTTCTCCCCCTTAAAAGTCGGACTCTACAAGATTAAATACTTCATTATCTACTTATCTATGTCAGAGGGGTCGGGGTTCAAATATAGGTAGGGCAATAGTTTTTTTTTGCAACAAATAGTTGAAGGGGACACAAGCCTTTCATGATTTGGATATATTTTTCTTAACACCAAATTATATTTAGCGCTAATTTACAGTTCAATTACACGAATTTCTGGATTAAGAATATTGACTAAAACTACAAGGATTAATAACTAACATGTAATTATTTAATAAATAATCCATAGTTTGCACCCGTCATATTATACTGTGGTAAAGAGATATTCAAATCCAAACGACCAAACTCCTTAGCTCGGTCGGTATAACGGCTGATTTCTATCTGAGAGTCCAAGATTCAATTTCAGCCAATGGCATAAAAAAGTAGTTTCGTTGGTTGAGTTGAATTTTATCCTTCACCGCGAAAAATTATTTGTATATTTAATAAATGGTTATTTCTATGAAAATTGGACTTCATACTGGAATATATTTTAAATTGCTAAGGAAATCTAATTTAAGAATTAGGCCTAGCTATATGCTTATATTAACTATTTATAAACTACATTCAAGGGTTACTTAAACTTATTGTATCGCATCAAGCAGTTAAAAAGGTACGTATTTTCAAATAATAGTATAAACAATAGATTACATAGTTGACATATTCACATTTACATTATTAGCAATAAATATTAAGCTTTTCTATAAGAATATACAACCATGTTCAGGGTATTGACTGTCAAACCCAATGGGAAGAGATCATTGGGAAATCTAGATGCAGATGGGAGGATTAAAATGGACCTGAAAGAGAAAGGGTGTAATGAGGTGGGCTTGATATATCTAGCTCAAGATAGGGATATGATGTAGTGAGGTGGACTGGATAGAACTAGTTCAAGAGAGGGTTAGGATGTAATGAGGTGGATTTGATAGAACTAGCTCAAGAGAGGGTTAGGATGTAATGAGGTGGACTGGATAGAACTAGTTCAAGATACGGATAGCTGGCGTACTTTTGTTACTGTGGCAACTTTCAAGTTTATCATGCCATAGAGTAAACAAGTAACAATTAGGAAATCTATGATGATAAGAAGGTTACGTTACTTAAAAATTTAATTCAATATTTTCATTGAATACAATTTCCTAAGTTAAGGTTGAATAATAAAGTTTTTAAAAATGTATGAATAATGTAGTCAACTGTGATTTACAATGCTATAAAATGTTCAATGATGGCTGACAATATCGCATTACTACAATACCAACTGATATAACTTCAAATAACACTTTAAATTTGAGATGCAAGCTAAATTTTATTTGTGGTATAAACAGAAATATTAATCGAGCCAATTCTTACTGATAGAAAAACTTCCCAATTTTATTTACCAATCGGTAAAAATAACTATTTCAATCTATTTGTAAACATAGAACAATCAAATATTTGAGTGAGATGTTAAAAATATTACAATAAATTATTTTAGCTAGCGTGGGAATGGTAAAAAAAACCTGTATTTTAACTAAGTGGGGGAAAATATTATAAGAAACTATTTTAACTAGTATGTGACAAAAGTAGGCCTACAAGAAATTATATTTTAATTGAGTAGGGAAAATAGTGTAAGCAATTATTTAAAACTGTGTGTGTGTGTGTGTGTGCGCGCGCGTAAATAATACAATCACATATATTTTAATTGGGTGGGGAAAGAAGCAAATATTTTAATCAAGTGGTTAAAATATTACAAATAACCCACTGGGGAAAATAGTACCAACCACCATTTGAACGTCGTATTATTTGTGAAATTCATTTTACTAGCCATGCTGGTTTCCCACATATTTATCCTAATTAGATAAGGATAAGGGACACATAATTTAGAGGAATGCACCCCAATGCGAGTGAGGATAGCCTGAGACACGTTCTTAATAATATAATTTTATTTATTTTTAAAATAAGGTTGTTATAGAGTAAGATAAAACTAATATAATGTTGATCTACTTTAAAACCATTGAGAATATATTTGGCTAATACGATATAACACATTTGTACATCAAAAGCATATTAAAATAAAAATCATTATGTTGAAATGTATATATATATATATATATATATAATTACTGGTGCATTGTTTCTTTATTCGCCAACAATGAATAATGATTCACTGTCTAGTATGCGAGATATTATATCTTTCATATTTTAATATTTAAACAATAATAATATTTTGTGTTTGTACGTATTGAAAAATATAGATTAAAGCCAAAAATAGTTTTTCCATTGAAAACTGGAGGAAAATAAGATTATAAAAGATATTTAAAAAAATCAAGTTAGTTTAAATATTTCTTTTAAATACTGTGATCTGCTACTTGTAAAATTAATATATACTAATAAAGATAAGTTCAGAGAGGTCATCATTTTAAAAAAAATTAACCTTATTTCTAGCCTTGAACTTCTTAAAAAGAAACATGTTAGGTACCAATAGTTGTCACAAACAACTTTTAATCTTTGTGCTGACACCAAAAACAAAGTTGACGCTAAAAAATAGCGTCCGATACAAAAGGTTGTGCTATCTTTTTTTTTTCGAGAGTGAAGCCCACTAGCGATAACAACGGCCCTTGCTGTTCAATCTTACTCAACCTTGAGTGTTTTTACTCGAAGTAGAGTACATAACAAAATATGACCTAGCCTGATTGCCTAGTCATGGGAAAAACAAATAATAAAATAAACAAATTAATCTGTGCTCATCCACTATAATTCATTTAAAGTAGGAGTTTAAGGGAACACTAGTTAAACGCAGTATTTTTCCAGTTTTTTTAATAGCAAACTAGTTTTTTGGCCATATTAATAAAATAATGCTCCAATAGAAACATTTAGTTTAAATTTCTTCACATGTAAATGGGGGGAATGCCAGGCCTTCACCATGGTTCGGATTCCACGTTAAACTTTAGGTCCTCCATTTCATCTCACAATCACCCTACCATTACACATTAGCGTAAGTGCATATTACCCGAACGGTTAGTAAGACGCTGTGCTAATAATAATAATAATAATAATAATAATAATAATAATAATAATAATAATAATAATAATTCTTCATATGGTGATATAAAAAGTTGTTTAATATATATATATATTGTCCTAGAATTTAATAACTTTTTCTATTTATTTAACTAATTCTTTCTACTCAAATAATATTTAATTTATTTTGTCTAAAAAAATTATTTGCTATTGATACTGAAGAAAAACATTGACCTTAAGTTGGAATTGAAGGGGACGTGATTAAAGGTAGGTGTTTTTACAATTTTAATCGAAAATAATTTTTATTTTTGGGAACAAAATACAATAATTTTCATGTTATTAGATTTAAATTAATAATAGTAAACTCATATGTTCTTGATCATGTGTCATAATTATTAGATGTCACAAGCATTAGACGAGAAACTTTCTAAATTCTTCTCGTCAAATTATAAGATACCTTTGACAGATTCAAGAAACGTTACGAGGAACTGGAGTAATATTTTATATTTTGGTACGAAAAAAAGTTTGCTATAAAAACTTTGAAAGGGTTGACGTTAACTCACGCACCCTTCTTATAATTACACCATTCGTACACAGTTTTTGTAGATAGTCCATTAAATAACACCCATGTCCCGTGCAAACCTCTTACCTGATTTGTTTGTATTAAAATATATACTTACATTAGGTTATCTAAAATATTCATGAAGTAGTTTTTGGCCTTTAAAGTGAATATATTCCCAATTTGCCCGATCATCCTCGTAATTTGAGTTTTCGATGGTTTGAGATGGGCCCAGATCCATTAAACTTGAACTTAAGAGATTGTACAGAGCTAAAATAATCTAAAACCAAATTAATATTTTCCAAGCATATTGACATTATTTTATCATTTTGTATTAGATTAATTTAACTAATTATTTACTGGATAATTTTTTTAGTTTTGATTTACATTTTTAAAATTTTCGTCAAGAGAAACGATATAAATATTCTTAATTGAATTACTAATTTGGCATTTTTAATGAAACTAAATAATTTTATATATTTTGTAAAATTTCTGTCAACAGAAATAACACAAATATTCTTAATTGAATTAATTTTAGTCTTTTAATGAAACTAGATTATTTTTGTCATTACTTACAGAATAACAAAGTGATAGAAAGAAAAGAAAACAGATCACTTCAAAATTTCGTTCCATTTTGATGTTATTTTATTTGAACATAAGTTCACACTGAAGATATATAGCACCAGCCAGCTATCTTTTATTGAAGCTAATTAAATTGTATTAACGTTATGTATTGAAGATCAACTTACATAATAATTACAAGCTTGAATCCAATTTATCTAGGTTTTTTTCAGGTTAGGTTACTAATAAAATTATACGTGTAACATAAATCAAACTTTTTTTTATTAAAAATCTAATTGGTGTTTTAAGATAAAAACAATCAAACTAGATAATTAAATGCTATACTATATCTTCGTAGCGAGGTAATATTATTTGTAAATCATTCAATCTTAAACATAATACATTTCACTTTTTATATAATATAATATTGTCTGACTTTCGAAAGATTATTACTTTATTTTTATTATTTTAACGGCTTCTCCCAATTAAATAGTCAAATAAATAAATGGAATTAATATTATTGATGAATTTGATTATGAACTTGAAATATGAAATCTTAAAACCCACATAAGTGGTCACGTGAACTAACTTTGATGCGCGGAAGTGCACCCACGTTAGCGTAAATGGGGGATGTATAAACCAGCGTGATGATTAACTTGGGAGAAAACCACCTGTTGGAGCACCCAGCCTAGATTAGAGCCCTAGACTCCCCCATCACTGAAAATCCAGTATGTTGCAATATTTACTCTTTATTCCGAAGTCCACCTTTACCATATCTATGACAGGGTTAGTGGTAGCCGACAGCTAGAGAAAGTTTCAAGATAAACTTTCATGTATCCTTTCGCCGAACCACATGATATACAAGACCATATACCGAGTTATTTTTACTTTTGACAAATTAAAACTTTCACAATAAACAATTTATTTTTAATTGTTTTTTATTTTACCGTTTTAAATGAATAAACACGAACTTATAAAAAATAATCATTTGAATGTTGTATGTTTTGTGGAAGTAACGTTTGGGGTTCACTTAAAAATGATTTTTCAAACGAGAGCTTTTGAAATACTGCGATATCTTCATAAATTAAAATGCCAGCCCAACTGAAACAAGGAATATCGATGACGTCATACAAACAATCGCCGGTTGTGTTTATGCGCTGTTTACAAAATAAAAATGGGTGACCTGGTGGTCTAGGGGTAAAGTGTCAGACCTCTGTGCTGGGGGTCCAGGGTTCAATCCTCGGTCCCGGCACAGATTTATCTGATTACCAAACCCTTCCTTCACCTCTGATAAGAAGTGTATTAATCACAACATGTGAATGTGGGGAATGCCAAGCCTCCACCGTGGTTCGGATGCCACGTTAAGCTATAGGTCCTTCATTTCATCTCACAATCACCCTACCATTACACATTAGCGTAAGTGCGTATAACCCGAACGGGCAGTAAAACGTGGTGCTGCTAATAATAATAATTATTATTATAACAATACAAAATAAAATAATTTTGAAACTAATATTTTATGTGGCTCGTTCTCTAACTTGGTTATATTAAATAGTTATTTATGTTGATAAAAATATACAAGGGGGAATATACCACCTTTTAATTTTATTATTTCATGTAATATAAAATCTCTTGTTGCCACAACAACAACAACATCAACAACAACAACAACAACAACAACAAAGTTTTATTAATATATATCTTTCTTTCAATGAGCTACAAAAACATCAATTATACAATCATCTTTAGAGAAGTCTTATTAGACTAGTTTGATAAGACCTTTGATTGATAATATAGTACATGCTATTTCCAAGCAAATAAGGATCATTCCTGAATAGTTTGACATTAGTCACTTTCAGCCAATGTTTGTAATAATACCCTACTAATAGCTGTCACTTACTCTCCTACCCTAGAGAGGATATAGTTGGGCGTCACACACAGGATTCTACGAGGCCTCCCCCTTCCTCCTGAGAGAAACATTACCCCTGTGACGCCATGACCCGCAACAAAGCCAGGAATTCAGGTCACCTATCTTTGTTCGTGTCTGGCGCTAGTATTTCATCCAACGTACTAACGTGACTTTAACTACTTGCCCTATGGCGTCCCTTTCGCGATTTATTAGACTTCCGGAAATGGGAAGACCACTGTTAGAATCCCGGCTGAGTGAACTGAGTCTGATTTTTCTCTAAATGGTTTCCATCTCCACTCTACGTTAATTGTGATATATTTTTCTAAATCTGATTTTTTTTTAGCACCCCATTTTCCTACCCGTTCGGGTTATATAAACTTATTTACTAATTACGTTAATGGTTTTAGGGATTATGACGGCTATGTTTACAGGAATTAAGTCCGCATTTGCGTGGAGGGAGAGTAGAAAAGTATTTAAGAAAAAAACACTTTCAGTAAACCCAACTGAGATTCAAGCCTAGATCTCCCCGCCATCGGCAGTCTAGTCTATTGTGATATTAGCGCGTTCAACCATGCGGCAACCAAAGCGTGAACATGTTTAACTAAAAGCTTCCTAAAATATTAAGAGAGAAAAGGAATTGAACAAGAGTTACTAGTCATATACTGTACATATAGATAAAGAAGGAGGTTTTCTACTTATTTTTGACTTAATATATATATATATATATATATATATATATATATATATATGTTTTTCACTAGTATTTTGGAATATTATTACTATTATTAATAATAATAATGTTTATATACCTTAGCTCAGTAGGTAGCGTATCTGTCTACTGAGTTAAGGGTCTCGGGTTCAATTCCCCGCATGGCTGAAAAGTTATCGTTGACGAAAGCTAAGGTTACCCTTTCACATCGATAAATTAATGGCCGGGGACTGGGTGTTGTGCCTGTTCTAGTCTTAAGTTAGATTATAAGGCATATGAAGCTACGACAGGCCTAGCAAGCCGGTAGTAGAAAATATATGGTTTGAATAAAAAAACCGGCCCAGGCCACAGGCTGAAAACAGTAATGGATGTAAAGTAATTACTATTATAATTAATAAGAGAAATCATTTTACGTCAGGCAGGAGGTTTAGTTTATCTATATCATACAGAATATAAAGCTGCTGGGCAAATTCTAAGTTCCGCCTAAGGCATGAAACTCTTGCACCGACTAAGTATCAGTGTGCCAAAATGTGCAAAAAAACACTTGTTGAACAACTTTTGTGTTGGGAGTAATGACCTCACGCCAAACAAGCAAATAGATGTAGCCCATCAACGGTAAGTTAATTTTTTTTAGGGCAATCTTAAAAACAAACATGGCGGAAAAAAAGTAAACTAACAATTATCGTGAACATCTTATGGTATGTACAAAATATTGTGGGGAAAAAAGTATTATTACTATTAGCACCGCGTCTTACTACCCGTTCGGGCTATACGCACCTACGCTCATATGCAATGGTAGGGTGATTGTGAGATGAAATGGAGGACCTACAGTTTAACGTGGAATCCGAACCACAGTGGAGGCCTGGCATTACGCACAGTCACAAGTTGTGATTAATACAAGTCTTGTCAGAGGGGAAGGAAGGGTTTGGTAATCATATAAATCTGTACCGGGACCGAGGATTGAACCCCAAACCCCCAGCACAGAAGTCCGACCCCTTACACCTAGACTACCAGGCTACCCCCAAAAAAAGTAAATTAACCGATATCGTGAACTAATGACAGCTTATGACATAGCAAATATTGTGGGGAAAATATACGTAAGGGAGCGCTAGTCAAGGTCATTATTTTTGTAGTTTTTATGGAAAAAGTTTTTTTTTTCGTCAAAATAAATCAAATATTACTTCAGTAGATAAGTTTGGTTTAATTTTCTTCACATAGTGATATAAACAGTTCTTGAATATCTGTCGTCTATCTAGACACATTTAAAACTAGGTGTAAACATCTTGGGAAAATTACGCAAAACCCATTATTGTTATTCAAAAAGAGTTTATATTACTTTAGGTAGAAAGCTAAACAAACGTATCTAATGGAGCAATATTTTATTTATTTTGATCCAAAATAATGTTTTGCCATACAAACTGAAAAAAACAAACAAAAAAAACTGACCTTTAATTATATGTTTCCCTCCCACCCCCCAATCCCACCTAAATTTTTATATAAAGATAAATGTAAAAAGTGTCACCAATTCAATCAACTAGTTTAATCTAATGTGTTATTCTAAAAGTTTCAAACTGTATGCAAGTGCGTAGAGACGTTATCTAGTTGCGTTTGAAAATTCAGAATGATTGTGGTACCCCAAGGTGAAGGAATATATTTTTTTAGGCAAGTTATGGTCACAGTAATTTTTTGTTGCTTTGTTTAATAATCTTCAATTATAGTTATTTCTATGAACGTTGTGTTTATTTCAATTAATTCGCGATAACTTATTACTGTGCTATACCCAAGGCTGGTTTAATCATTAGGCAACTATAAATTAAATGAGAACATTTGATGTCCATACTTATTGTATTGTCCCATGGCTTCTTTGGTGCTGACTGACAGCTCACAACTGACTTATGACAGTCAACATTTAGGTGTATAACTAAATTTTGACCATCAGAAGTGACAGCTATTAAATACATGTTTTTGCAGATCATATGGTTCAGCGTAGGGATACATAATATGGTCTGGTAGCTTTTCAAAGCTTTTAGCTGTCAGCTGTGAGCTGTCAGTCAGCACCAAAGAAGCCATGGGGCTTGTATGTAATATGTTTGGTGTCAATAAAAATTCATGTTTACTAATAATTACTCAGAAATTTGACAATATATCATATAATTATATGTTTATGATTAATATGTGTATCATATAATTTTTTAAAGATATTTTGAGCAATAGAGAGCACACTGTTGCAAGAAATGCAGACTCTTTAATAGAAGTCAGCAGGGAAGAGACCATTGGGAAGACTTTGACCCACTCAGAAGGATAACATTAGAATGAACCTGAAATATATAGTGTGTAATGAGGTGGACTAGGTATAACTAGCTCAAGATAGGAATAGGTGGCGTACTTTTCTAAGTGTGGCAATGAGCTCTCAAGCTCTTAATGTCATAGAGTAAGAAACATAGGTGCAATTTGGACCTAAGAGATATGCAAAAACAGCATATTGGAGAACGTTACATAAACAAATATTTAATGATTTGTATACATCCCCAAATATATGAAATACTAGACTCTTATTATTTTCAACACACATATTGAAGAATCATCATATACTCTACCATAAAATATGAGTGACTATCGACATTTTTTTGAGGAATAAATTAAATTTTCAAAATAAAATATAGCTTATGTTACTCGCTGGTAATGTAGCTTTAAATTGGTGAAAGCATTTTTAAAATCGGTCCAGTAGTTTTTGAGTTTATCCATTACAAACAAAAAAAAACAAATCTTTCCTCTTTATAATATTAGTGTATATAATCAAGGGCCGTAGCCTGAGGTGGAGGTACGAGAGGGGGTCATATAGGGCGTATGGGTGATGATGAGCGTGCACACAACATTTTAGCTGGGAGTCCTGAAGATACGAGACCCGCTGGTAGGCCTGGACGTCACTAGGATTATAATGTAAAAATATATATTTGAAGTTTTTTTTTGTCAGGCTAGGGATTCTACGGAGATGTCTAAGGGTGTGGTTGAACGATGATCATACGTTCTGGTGGCCATGGACGTTTTGGCCAGAGAGATATACCCCATTCACAGTTGGAATTAATCTCTGAAAGGTCTTTTTTCCTACCAATATACTACTACATATTAGAGTTCTGGTAAGGAAAAAGGCCTTTCAGAAAACAATTCCTACGCTGAACAGACTTTAGTTAGCTAGTGACACAGGTGTTATTATTTACGTTGCCTTAGCTGATAAGGATAAGGAAGTAAACAAACCAAGAGGAAGTGCATTAGCACTAGTTTGTGGTAAACTCATGTACAGTGCACCCATCCAATATTCGAACATTTGAAACCCTCTTGCACGGTACAAGAATAAAGAACGCTGACGCTGAACCAACTCGGCCAGTTTATTCCACTTATATGCTGTTCGTTCGGTTAGATCACATACATATATACATGCTTCGTAAGCTAAATCCTTAAGTCCATATAAGTTTTAATTTTGTGCACACACTCCCGTGTATTTAATCATGTGCTATCGTATCAACTAATTGAAAACTATAGTACTTTATTCAATTATTATTATTATTAGCACCGCGTCTTACTAGCCGTTCGGGTTATACGAACTTACGCTAATGTGTAATGGTAGGGTGATTGTGAGATGAAATGAAGGACCTTCAGTTTAACGTGGAATCCGAACCACGGTGGAGGCCTGGCATTCTCCACATTCACAAGATGTCTTGTCAGAGGTGAGGGAAGGGTTTTGTAATCAGATAAATCTTTGCCTAGACCGAGGATTGAACCCCGTCCGCCAGCACATAAGTCTGACACCTTACCCCTTGACAGCCAGGTCACCTTTATTCAATCAATCTCATTGAAATGAAAATACCATATAGTCCGATAAACACAATCAACATTTAAATAATTTTATTTGTTGTTAGAATATAGATGGACTCAATATAATGAAGTTTAATTTTTTATCAAAGGGAGATAAATTAAAATACACGGGTTTAGAAATGGGTGACTGTTTCCTTCTCTTATCATTGATACTTTCAATGGGATTCACATATAAATGTTTATTTTTTATGTCTCCGTATTTGTTCGTAATGAAAGCTAACATTAATCCCACTCCCAGGAATTACTACGAACTATGGACTTACGTATCGGGACTGATAAATGTACAGTGCTATCTGTTACTGTGAAGTCTGTCTATTATTAAAGACTATGGAAATTACCGATACGGACATATGTAAACGAGGCTTAACTCAACTCTGAAGTGTTTTTAGTGGTGTTTTTAAGCAAAAAAATTGATTATTATGTTGAAATACCATTTTGAATTTTCTTAACACCTTTTTTTACCAATGCTTGTTAACAACACCAGTGGACACATGGTGTAGGGCGCCGAGCTTTCAACATAATGGTTTTCCAGTGATTCAAGGTTCGAATCTCGGCTTGAACGACTGGGTGGGATACTTACCACTTAGATTAAGCCATTAATAATTTTAATGTTGAAAGCTATAATTAATAAAATATATAGGCCTACATAAGACTTGATACCTTATTTTGGTTACTTCTCTACGACTAAATTTAATATGTAATTTGGCACAAGAAGGTTAGGTTCTAAAATTTTAAAACAACCCAAGGCGTAAATATAATAACCCCTTGATTATATTGTCATGTTGTGTTTTACAGTGTAAGATTTTTAAGAGTGATTACAAGTGGGAACCAGAAGGGTGGTAATTAACTTAGTTAATTGAGTTTCCCACGCGTGTCACTGCTATCGTGGACATCGCACGGCAGGTAGTATGAGGTCAGGGGCAGAGTGTCTCTTCCCCTTGGTGCAGAGAATGTCACAGCCAGGGTCAATCGCACCACAGACAACTTCGTGGTCTGCACTTGACAAGAAACACACTTGGGTGTTACGTAAGCTCGAAACTTTTTTAGTTTATTTATGAGCCACTAGACCAAGCATTTACTTTGGAGGAGCTTTATGCCTCGTAATCACTGGCGCCTCAAGTTCAATGCTAGTCAAGTGATTGAGGCCCTTGACTGTCGAGTGAAAATATAAAACCTACTTTGTGGGATGGTGGGTGGGAGGGTGAAAGGCGTGGCGTGGATTCACAACCGACCAAGGTATCCTTTCCTGCCAACAAGAACAGATAGATTACGAAAACCGTAGATGGCGATAGCTACCGGACTGGTCTTACGGAAAAAATCATACGTTTGGAAATATCAGTTTTCTAGAGAACAAATTAAATTTTTATGTTAAGATTTTCAACACCCCCTATAATATAATGTATCAATATTTATTAATTTTTTATATTTTTTTTGTTATGAAACCAGCAGTTTTCTAACGAAAAATGTCAATTTTATCGGGTATGATAAAACTGGTCTGACGGTAAAGACATTCCAAAATGAATTTTAGAGCCCATACTGAAGGGTCTTGTCGAACTGGTCCGATGGCAAGCTCGAAGGTAGCGGCTAGGGTCTGTTGTCGAACTGCTCCGATGATTGAAGGACCACCCAATTAGTAAGTTCGAACTGGCCAGTTCGAACGTACCCCGGCTGGGAATCCCTCACCCCCTACTCGCCCAGGTGGCCAGTGGTCACTCAGTTGTCAGTTGTTTGCAGAGTGGTGTGCAGTGATGTTTTCAATGTGAAGTGAGAGAGGGTGTAATTTAGTGATGCATGAAGGCTTTAAATATTCTAAGGCGGACAAGACATACGTACAGCAACCTAACCTAACCTGCTAAGTACATCACTCCCTCCCCTCCTGCCCCTGTGTAATAACCATCGGACCAGTTCGACAGCACCCATTTTTATCGATATTTGATCACTGTTAAAATTATAGAGGAGATTTTTATCTAAAAAGTATAACTTAATCAAGATGCTTCTATTCTTGAACAAACCGTTTCCGAAAAGAAAACTGCAAAATAATAAAAATTATTGAACATAACCGTTTTTTCCCATAGCTCTGCATTTCCAAGTCAAATGAAAAGGGTCATTCGCCTTAAAGTTGACCATATACGTTCGAACCGGAACCGAGAAACCTGAACCGAGTCCAACATGACTCGATGACTCTGACCACAGACGTTCAATTAAAAATAGGATTGATAAATCAAATCAGCGTCGTTATCAGTTTAGTGACGAGGAGGACCAGTGATTTCCATTGTGTGTAACATCGCAATAGATACACTGATTATGTCTCCACTTGTAAAACAAAGAACCTGAAGTAAAACTACGAGGTTATATATATATGAATCTGCGCATGCGCCACTTGACTATGGTCGCTTCTACCAAACGATCCGATCCTACCCACACACATTCGAATCCGGTGCGAAGGTGAGTTCAACGAGCCAAACCGATCCAATCTGTTCAGCTGAAGAACCAAACACTTGCCTCGGTTCTAATCACCCACGATCAAATTTATTTGGAGTTTGATTTTTTGATAGGATTGGATTGGAGCGTGTATGACCAGTGGTACTGTATTTACGATCAACTATCAAGTAGACTATTAGCAAAACATGTAGCTATCATGGAAACTTGTGCTTAACTTGGCAGCAGCACAGGCCATAGCTATCGACGATTTCTTCTGTAGGTGCACACACATGTGTGGCAGAAACACTATCTCCAATCTTTACTTTAGACATACTAATCCTTATGAACAATAATATATTATTGCCCTTCAAACATAATTCAAACGAAGCATTCGTTTGAAAAACAAGTTTGAAGGAAGAGGATTTAATTAAATGTACCCGAACGGGTAGTAATACGCGGTGCTAATAATAATAATAATAACAGTAATAATAAAATGTATTTAATAGATATATTCATAAAACTCAAAATATACAAAATAATAGTTTTACCGGTTGTTCTCTATGGTTGTGAAACGTGGTACCTTACCTTACACAAAGAAAATAATAATAATTAGGTAGTTTGAAATCAAGGTGATTTGGAAGATGTTGGGTCCAAAAAGGGATGAGGTTACTGGGGAGTGGAGGAGATTACACAATGACGAGTTACATATCCTGCACCACTCACAATACATTATTAGGATAATCAAATCTCGAAGACTACGGTGGGCAGGACATTCAGCGCGAATGGAAGAATCTAGAAACGTGTTGAGGCTATGAACTCGTAAACCCAATGGGAAGAGACCACTGGAAAGACATAGACGCAGATGGAAGGATGATAACATTAAAATGGACCTGAAAGCGATAGGGTGTAATGAGGTAGACTGAATAGAACTGGCTCAAGTTAGGAATAGGCTGTAAGGAGGTAGACTAGAAAGAACGAGCTCAATATAAAGATAGGGTGTAGTGAGGTGGACTGGATAAAACTATCTCAAGATTGGGATGGGATGTAATGAAATATACTGGATAGAACTCACTACCATTAATAGAGCTAACAAGTTACACACACACACAGGCACACGCGCGCGCCGCACACACACACACACACACACACACACACACACACACACACACACACACACACACACACACACA
>CABFVX010001614.1:32509-55547 GCA_902151425.1 Timema shepardi | reverse complement strand
ACACACACACACACACACACACACACACACACACACACACACACACACACACACACACACACACACTTGCTCGCACGTGATAACATACATTATATATTAATTAAACACACACGTACATATATTTTGTGTAGTTTTAATGTTGTGTGTATGTCTAAATAATATTGTTCTAAAATGGTTGGTGCCATTATACAATTAATGAAATAAAACTAAAATAAAATATTCCTCCAATATAAAGATATAATTTATTTTCTTCACCTAGTTGTTGAATATGTCATGAGCATAGCTGCATTAAGTGATGAAATTTTAAATGAAGTGAAAAGGCTGTTATTAAATTCTAGGACACCCTTAAGAGATATTCAAGAATTGTTGAAGAAAACTAAACTATGTTTATAATAGATAATCATTGGGTTTCTTTTGACTAATAAAGTTTTGATGAAGAAAATTGCGAAAATTCTTTCCTTAGCTCGCATTCTACACACTGACACCTTAAAATAACACATTGGAATTAAGACTAGTGAACCATTTTACCATGTTTTAAAATAAATATAATAAAACTGAACTTTTTTTTTAAATATAAGAAAAAAATGACTAAATTTATCCCGATTTCTTGTCAAATGACGAATGCAGAAAACCAATCCCTGACACCTTTTCTGGCTCGAGTTTCGGGTAGTTGGATGTGAGATGGGCTCTTAAGGGTGCTTTATGGACATAACTGAGACGCGTTGACACGATTTACAAAACTCATGTTATTTAAAAAGTTGTTTGATATCATTTAATACAGTTTTGAACAAAATGTAGGAGAAAATTATCAGCAGGCTTATGGCCACTTAAAAAGTTTAAATTTTGAGTTTAAAACTTAAAAAAAAAATTCAATAAAGCCTTACACTAAAATTTTTACTTCTAAGATTAGATCAAAAGGTTATAAATCTAGATTTAGCCTTCCTCTATACAATAAAGTCACGTCAACATTTCTTAAGATAATGTGAGATTGTTTTCTAGTGTTTTATGTGAGCTATCACACTTTTTTGAAAATAATTTAAACTTAAAGCTTAATTCTTTTGACTGGTCAGAACATTCGCCTACAATTAGTCGAAAACAATATTAAAATATATGAAACCATTTCATAAATACAATCTGGGATTTGTAAAAGTCTCCATCACTTCTAAATGCTCTACCATGTATCAACCTTAAGATATATACATTTCTAGAACGTTTGACTAAAAGCTAACATGTCTTATACGTGTTTTACTAAAAAAGGTTTTCATGCAAACACATATGGTAAATAATTGAATACATCCCAGATTTGTGAGCATGTGGAATAAACGTTAAGTAAGATTTTTATGTGATGGGGAGGTTGGGTTTTGAATACCAGCTGGGCGTACTTAGGGTAGTTTTTCTTAAATTGTTTCCCACTCTCTCTCTAAATGTGGGCCCATTTCCCATCAACTATACTTTTATTATCTCTAGCCCATTAGTGAAATAAAATACGTACGTTTAGCCCAAATGGGTTGTAGAACACGGCGAAGTAATAATAAAACAGTCGAATAGTTTATTTATTTGAAGAATTTAACGTGCACTTTATGAACCAACTGATTATATTAGAACACGAGAATTTCTTTGAGCGAGAATGAAAAGTCTTACAAATTTAACCGGGAAAGGTATTTTAACATATCTTCCAAGGTTTATTTACAACTGACAGAGCCAGACACCTTTACTTCCACTTCGAACGAAGTTGTGATACAGATTTTTATCGTTCAAGAAAAACCCGTCAACCCCAACTGGGTTTGTACTTGAGGCGAGTACTTTACCCTAAAGCCACGGAGGTCGATCACTTCCTGGTGATATGAGGAATTACGTCAGCAAGTGCGCTAATCACACACTACAACAACTATTCAATATGAACGGCCGATTGAAGTCAACGAGTCGTGGTGGTTTAAACCACTCACCGAGAGTAATTAGTTCCAGCCACATGTTAGCTATCAAAATACGTTTACAATTAGGGGGACGAACATAAAATATTAACAACAACTAATTAACATTTCAAGAGCTCCATAACACATTTATACATCGACGTCAAAGATACTTTTTGTTTATATCTTGTCTGGGCTATACTGCACCAAACTGAATCTCGCGGGTTTAAACTAATGCAGAGCTTAGAGTTAATCATTTTCTGTTCACTGCTGGCGGATAGCTATATATTACTATATTATTAGTATTAATTTATAGGTATCGATACTACCTACCAATAGTAACAGCTGCAGAAGAATGCGGGAATGTATGAGTAGATCTAGTAGTTTTTCTCGTAGTTTTCAGATAAGACCCTTCATATGAAATCTAGACTGCTGAAAGAGAATGAATAGATCTATAACATTTAGGAGCATAAACTAATAATACACAACGACACTCGGTACATGTGGTATTGTAGCATTTATTGGGAATATATGCTCCAAAAATAAAGAATATTAAACTTAGAATCTTTGCGCCATATTTAAATTGTAAATATGTCAGATCATTTAGGACTTAGGAAATATTCTGAGAATATCAAACTTAGAATCTTTGCGCCATATATAAATTGCTAATATGTCAGATCATTTAGGACTTAGGAAGTATTCTGATATTATTGTACTTAGGATTTTTGCGCCATATTTAAATGGTAAATATGTCAAATCAGATAAGACTTTCTATATTATGTCGTATGCTAATAGCTTCACGAATAGTAAACTATTTCCAATTGTACAACTAAATCACCTTTTTTATATACTCTGTTCAAGTTTATTTTCAATACCAATAAAAATACAAATTGTTATCATTGATATATTTCTTCGTAATCCAGTATTCCTGCTTAGGTCATCCTTCTTGTTGCTAAAGACGTCAATATAATTGGAGTATGAGTTCAAGGAGAAAATAAGTAAACTGGCCTTGTTTACTTTTGTTTGTATTCCTCACAGCCCTCTGCAAAATCACTATATTTATTATTCTATTTTATTGTTTGTTGTGCACCAGCCTTATTATTCGAGGAAGAGTAAGGGCGGTGGTACAATCTTAGTTGGTTGTAAAAACACTATACTCACTCTTTAAAGATAATTAATATCAAAAACTCACTTTAAATATATATAGCTATCACATCATAATCTTTCAATTCCTTGGGAGCTAACAACAACTAGGTTCAGAGGGCAGACACGCTACCGATTGTTATGAGGGTCGTGGTTCGATTTACAGCATAACAGATGTTTTTAAACAAAATTAGTGTTATTAGGGTTCTCCCTTAACAGCGATGAATTAAGGGTCAGGGGACTGGGTGTTGTGTCTGTTCTAGATTTAAGTTAGTTGTGTTCTGATATAATCAGTTGGTTTAGAAAGTGCAAGTTAAATACCTTGAATAAAACAATGTTAACGGCTTAATCTAAGCAGTAGGAACAGGAAAGATTATTTAGAGGAGATGCACCCGTATTAGCGTGGATAGAGAAAAGGAAACAGAGATAAATTATTCATCGGGAATTCACCCCCAATACACCCGAATTAGATTGGCCATTCAGTCTACTGCGAGACTGACGTCTTTTACTATGTGACCTCTGGTTTGGAGGAACTAATGATTATCAATAATAGTAACTTAACCAAGCATATTTTAATAGTAAATACAATACAATAATCCTAATGAGACACTTTACAAAAGGGTTTCATGGACATTTTCAAATGTTTAAGAAAACAAAACCGAATGAAAATGTTATAAAATATACATTTACTAACAACTTGTAAGATTTGTGAAACAAATTAATAGGTATATATATATATTGTTGTAGAAATATTGCATCAAAGATCAGGAATGAAATGATGATTAAATATTGATATAAATAATAATCATAAACTGTTACTTACTTACTCAATGGCATTAAGAACTAGGAATACTGTTACAAAAAAATCGATAAAAGAGAAACATCTTTGTCCACCAAAGAGCATAAGAATCGAATACATTTTCAAAGACCTGAATTAAAAAGTATATATATTTGCTTATAGCTCAGAAGTTATTGGTTTTATAAAAATATATTTCAAATAATATATTTTATCTTTAGTAGTACTGCAACTTTATAATGATAAATTATTTCGCATCTCAAATACTTGCGGATAAATTATGAACATTGGAAAATTACCCCTGTGTAAAGTACCCTCACAATCATTTTCATGAAAAATAAGAATTTCCATATTGTTTATAGTTACAAACAGTTTATATATATATAATTTGTTTTAGTCAATTTTTGGAAAAACAATTTTTTCTCTTTTTACCCTTCAGTATTCTACCCTTAAATTTAGAGCTAAATATCTAATTGAAAAAAAAAACCTCAGGTGACTTCATGAAAACTCTAGATCCAAAGTTTTAATCCAATCAGTAAAATAATTTTGACTCTATCTCGAGATGCAAACACACAGACGGAATTTCGAAAACAAATTTCTCGATTTCATGGGGTCATGAAAAGTCGACATTGATCAAAATCTCGAGTTCGATTTTTTTGACGACCACAATACTTCCCCTCCGAGGTGTGGAGAGAAGTAAAAGATAAGGGGGTTGTTTATTGGCACCAATAGCATGAACGAGTGATGATTACTTTTGATTAAAATTATTTAAAAATCAATCTCTATAGTTGAAACCCAGTTAACTTGTGTGAAATGTTGTGCAGTTAGATAAATTTTAACAATTTAGGTTTGGAATATTTTGTATGATTAAGATATGGAGAGTAAATATTGTACACACCATCATTTGACACAATTAATATAGTTGAAATTTCACAGAAGAGAAAAATGAGGTAGTTTAAGTAAGAAGGATTTCCTGTAAAATTAGTTATTAAATTATTTTCATAATACTTATTTTTATTAAAATATAAATTTACTTTAGAAAATAATCAACATTTATTTAAATTAGTATTTCTTTTTTAAATAATAAAATGATTATTTCAGCATATAATAAGAAAATAACTCAATATGAGGTAGAAAATCTTTCATAACCATTAAGCCAAAGACCCGCCTCGGTGGCGTAGTTGGCGCTTAACGTGTTGAGCTCGACTGCTGAGGACGGGGAGATCGAGGTTCGAATCTCGGTCGGGTGAACTGGGGTAGGTTTTTCCTAAATGGTTTTCCACTCTCCCTCCNNNGGGGGAGGAGTCCTAAATGGTTTTCCACTCTCCCTCCACGCAAATGCGGGTTCATTTCCTCTAATTCAACCTTCCCAATTCCTAATCCATTAGCGTAATTAGTACTTAAAGCGTATAACCTGAACGGATAGTAAGACACGGTGCTAATTATTATTATCATTAAGCCAAAGAAGAAATAATAAAAAATTATAAAGCTATTTTTGGGTATTTCCCACCCTGGATAGACTTTTCTGTTGGTACTTCTCAGAACGGAAACTTGCCAAAAATTATACCAACAATAACTATGTTAACTCAGACAATAATTTGGTTTGATGGTTTTCGTGACTAGTGTTTGAATTAAAGCTAAGGTTGTCTCAATAAAGCCATTCACATGGAAGAAATTGCTTCCAGCGCTTCGGATGTAATTGCAACAATCATCGTCTGGAAGAAACAAGCATCTTCTTTGGATTTATCAATTTTTTTTTGGGCACGAAGACTAAACATAAATATAGTCTAGCACTGTTTGTCTGTGAAGCAGAGGTTGGGGTTCAAGTTCTGGCCGGGTGTACTGTGGGTTGATTTTACTTAATGGGTTTTCAAACTCTCCCTTAATGTATTACGCGGGTTCATTTCTTCTGTATTCTGTCTTCCTCATCCCTGCCCAAATAGTGTAATTAAATTCAATGATCCCTAACGGGCCATAAGACGTGGCACAAAAAACAATCACATAAACAATAAAGTTTTTAATTTTCATTCTGGATTTTGTAAAAGCTAATATCACCAACATTCAACATTCATTAAAAATATGTTTTATACATGTACATATATTTAAAATTTAAATTTGCAGTTTAAGAAATAACATAATATTGTATATTTTAAAAGAGAAAGAAAACTACACAAATATAAGTTTGTGTTTTGTTGTTAATTAAAAAATAGATTTTTTTATGTTGTCATCTTGAAATGCTCCTACTGCCCTTACGCCTGTACTTAAATTCATGATTTTTGTCAGCTTTGGTGATAAGTGATATATCCCTTTATATCAGAGAAAAACGTACTGAATCCTATACTTAATCAAGTACGGAAATAAAAGTCTCGTTTTTCGAGGGAATAATAATATTATTCATAGACCCGGGAAATAGATTTTCAGCATTTGACAAACCACTAGAGCTAGCACGCATGCGCAGAGAGAGGGAGGAAAATAAAGAGAAAAGATACAAAGAGAGAAATATAGTAAGTGAGAGAGAGATTGGCAGTTTCGAGCCACCTTAAATTGGTGATTGGCGTACTAGAGCGAGTTTAGTAATCAAATGTCTATTCAATCATCATCATCATCACCGATGGTCACATAATTTAAGACTATATTAGCCATTGATTAAATATTTTAATTTGCTCTTAAAAGTCACATATATTATAAGCTGCCTCATCTTTGACACAATTAATAACTAGCTAATTACTCGTTATTAACATGTGCTTTTTTTATAATTCGTATCTATATCTAGGAATCTTTTATAGTTGATTCAATGGATATAAAATGGCGGATGTAAATGTTTAATTATCCTACTATGTTAACCGGACGTCCGATTTATGTTCATGCAAAATTTCAGAACAATTGATGTAGTTGTTTTTTTTTTGCGTGAAAGAGTAACATATATATACACAACAATTTTTATTTTAAATATTAGTAGGATAGTACATATCATTGAGTTAATATTGTTTTATCTACATTTTCAAGTTAAATAATCTAATGATATTTGATTATATTTTAGTAAAACAAAGCAATATCATCTATTTTTGAGTACTTATAATCAAACGCATGGACCAACGCGTCGAAATCATTTGGTTCAGTTTTTACAGTGAAGGTGAATCTGAGATTCAAATCCTGACCTAGTGTAATGGGGTAGTTTTCCTTTTAATGATTTCCTACTTTACCTTCACGCAGTTGATGTGCATTTCCTTTAAATAAGCCTTCCCTTATTTAATATATTAATAGAGTATTTGTGCGAATAGATCCCACGTGTATTAAGATGCATTGCACGCTAAGAAATTATTCTGTTGTAAAACTATTACGGTTAGATTATTATGAAGATACACGTTATTCTTGGAACTATAAACCTTTTTTACTTACTTTTTTTTAATCACTATACCGATGAAAGATACCTGATCCCAATATGAAAATAAAACAAATATATGAATCAAAGCAAAATAATTAATCCTATGTAAAACCTCAACATTTTGTATCCGGGTCTTAAACTTGACGATATTCGTGTTCGATTAGAACATTTTAAGTCTTAGTATTAGAAAGATTCTAATCGGATTCAAGATTTCAAATCCAAATAGATTCTATATTCAGAATTGTTAGAATTTAACTTTTAATGTAAATATCAATTCTTATATATATATATATATATATATATATATATACACATTTTAAAATAAAAAAATAAATATATATATACAAATTTTAAAATCAAAATGTATATATATATACACATTTTAAAATCAATATATATATATATATATACATTTTAAAATCAAAATGAGCATACATTTGACTTGACCATAGAAAATTCAGAATTTCTTTAATTCAAAAATCTATTCATTATTTAAACACAGTTTAGTAACCGTGACCACATCTGTGGTCATGGGCGTGCGTGCAATTGCACCCCTACTAGAAAAAAAGATAACGGGAAAGGTTTGAGTGACAAGAGAGTTTAGTATCTAGCCAACTTATCTTTTAGAATCTGCGTCGATGTTTATTCCAAGGTTATTGGTTAATTTAGTCTTTAGTTTTTGCCAGAGAACCTCATGGTCTCATTCATCGAACAAAGGCTGGTTGTGGACACGGACGTGGATGAAATTATTTTCACATACATTACTCTTTCCAGACTATGGCCTGGGCCAGTCTTTTTAAATTCAAACCATGTATTTTCCATTACCAGCTTTATAGGTCTGTCGTAGATTCTATATGCCTTATAATCTAATTTAAGAGTAGGACAGACACAATTTCCAGTCCCCTGCCGTTAATAAATCACCGTGAAAGGGAAAAATCTACATTTCATCAATTATATATTTTTCATCCATGCCGGGAATTGAAACCGGTACCCTTGGTTCAGTAGACAGACACGCTACTGACTGAGCTAGGATGGAATGACATTACTGACGAGTTTAAAAAAATTGTACCCTTTAGATGGCGGATGGCATTTTAGGTAGGTAATTTATAATCTCTGTTTTTCAAAGAATAGTATAAGATGAAACATTGATTCTTTCATGCGTTTAATTTATTATAATTAATTTTAAAAAATCAAACAGATTTAAGGGAAGGGTGGGTGCGTTGATCCCGCCACTCCCTTTGTCTTCTAACTGGCACCCCCCTGCCCCCAGGAACACCCTGCACACACCTATCTGTCTGTGGTCTAGGGGTCAGAGTTCCTGGTTATAGATCCAGAAGTCCCGGTCTTAATTCCCGACGATTCCAAATTATTCCTTGAAGCAGTGAGTCTAGAACGGGGTCAGCCCTGTATTGAAAAGGTAGGTTAATGGCCGTAGGGTTCGTTGTGCTGACCACATGAAACCCTCTATCCGCAAATGTTGGCACTATCTGCGTGGCCGCTCGGTTGTATAGTTCGATAATGGGCTGACACGATGAAGTTTTTTTTACTAACAATATTTTTTATATTTAACTTGATTAAAAAGTATTTTTTTAAATCTAGTATAGTATTTGATTTTAATTTTATAACATATAATTATAAAATATTCAATCAGGATTAGATTCAAAACATTTGGATTTCAAAATATTCGATTCAGATTTGACTCAAAGTTACTTAGAAAAAATTCTAATTCAATTCGAAATTGAAAATCTTAGGATTTATGAATGAGAGAAGTGCTATCCGATTGTTTTATTCGAATGTGACCTCATACAAACGTTCAATTAAATGTCAACCCAATTCGGTGGCAGCGTGGTCTGACGCGCTACTCTTACTTTAAACTAGACTGCTAAACACGTAGAGATTGGGTTTCAATCCCGGTTAGGTGCACTGAACATTCCCCCCTAAACGTTTTTCCACTCTCCCTCCACGCTAATGTAAGTGCATTTACTCTCAACTAAGTCTTCCTAATCCCTAACCAATTAGTGTAACTGATACATGGGCATACAACTCGAACGGGTAGTAAGACGTGGTGCTAAAAAAACCTATGTTTGATAACAGAGAAAATACTCCCTACTCCAAGTGTGAAGTTTTTAGAGACCAGTGAGAACTGCTTCTTTCTGGAGAGTGTGTAAGGTCATACATGCTTGCTTCTTGAACAAAGCCGTCTCACAGGTTGAGGTACTTAGCTGATCTCGGGATTACAACTGCACATGTCACAACCATGCAGATAATAATATTCAAGACATAGATAAAGTCTGTTCACCATAACTTTTTGCCTGAATGACAGTTGAAAAATCATTTATTTAAGTTTTGGGCAACCAACACTTGTAAAATATCACTGTTTTGTTTGAAAATGATAAGTTTTTTTAATTACATGTTATATTTTACATTTAAAATAACGTAAACTCAAGTCTTCTTACATTATTTTATTACTTTTTCCTTTCTACCCAATCCAAAACAACATTTTAAACATAATTAAAAGTACTTATTTGTTTTGGAATGTTATCTATAATGTGTAAATTAGTGCATAATATATTCATACCTTTTAATCCAGGCATTTTATTTAGTTGAAAAAGAGAAAATACTTATAATTTTTATATATAACTAATTAATTTATGATTATTTATCGTATTTCGAAATATTTAACTGAATAAAATATTTTCATCCACTACGTGGGTGTACCATTGTAAATAACTTGTGCGTCATGATCAATCACATGGTTTAAATTTGTCGGCCATCCTTTTAAAGCAATATTTTTAAACCTTTTGTGAAAATTCTGTCGATAAATAATTATTTTAAGTGGAATAAAACGATTTAATAAACTTTGCACCCGACTCCAATTAAATATATAAAATATCGTCCTATCGTCCTACATTCCTGTGGCTAACTATCACATTCATACATTATTATATATTTTCATTACAGCTATCCAGAGTGACAGATGTCAGCTGTTGGCGTAGGGCTACATCAGGGACTATTTTTAGTAACTTTTTAGCTGCCATCCAAGTAAACTCGAGTGGTAAATGTACTTTAGCAGTCGTTGTCATATATAAGTTCAGATTTTTTCCATCCCTGCATCTTACTACCCGTTCGGGCTATACGCATATGTACTAATTGCATTAATGTATTAGAGTTGATGAAAGCTGTAAATTGGAAGAAGTGTACCCGTATTGGCAAGGAGGGAGAGTGGAAAACGGTTTAGAAAAAAACCCCACCCTCAGCACATGTAGCCAAGAGTTGAGCTCCAATTTACCCGTTACATTTAAATTGGAAGAAAACTTTTTTTTTATTTCGGTTACAAACATTACTTGACTATCTTTAATTTGTATGTAAGGTTACGTCATCTTTAGCTATCACTTTTAGTAAATAGTATATGAAATAGTAATAATGATACCTGCTTAGGTGATTACATGTTATAAGACATGGGTCATCAATCTTTTTGGCCCCAAACGACTTACAAACTTATCAAAGGTCCCAAGTGTATTCATACTTTCTCTACTCTACTTTTGTTATTTTCTTTTATGTCTATGCATCTAATATGTATCCATGCTTTGTTTTTTCTTACACTATCGAATTCAAGTTCAAGTGAGATAAACCAGTACATTTTAAAATAAAAGAAAGAAATTCTGCGTTGTACACCATAGCATTAAGTTGTATTATTGGTTTCGCAAGAACTATTTGAGCACATTTAATTTTCGTCATGGTGGTTACCGAGTAACACTATACTTTCCTTTTAAATAAGTGCTTCAACTTCCCAATTATTATCCGAGCACAAATCCACAGTATCTATATATTTTTTCTTATTTAGTACCGAGTCTTACTACCCGTTCTGGCTATACGCTTAAGTACTAATTACACCAATGTGTTAGGAATTGGGAAGGTTGAATTTAGAGGAAGTGAACCCAAATTTGTGTGGAGGGAGAGTGGAAAACCATTTAGGAAAAACCACCCCCAGTTCACCCGACCGAGATTAGAACCTCGATCTCTCCCCGTCCTCGGCAGGCGAGCTCAACACGACTAGCGCTTTAGCCAACTACGCCACCGAGGTGGGTCACAGGCTATACAAAGCGGCCATATGCCAGAGGATGAGATAATCGCTTAACACTCTATACTAGTCATAACCTTCTAGATAGTAGAAAAGTATTATTTTATTTCAAATTTAAATACGACGTTCCTAGAGTTAAGTTCGTTTTAATTAGCAGAGTTTTCAGGGTGACTGGGACTGAAGTGAGGGGGTTATGACAAGCTTAGATGATTTTTTTAAATCAATACCATCAACTTCAAGTCGTTTCTTTAATAAACAAAGTATTTCATCCACTATACGAATATGAATTTATAATTTCTAATATATTTGGCACACTGGTTCAAACAGAACTTTAGTCTGGATTCTCTCTGTGTTAACATACTATCCACATCGGTGGTCACGTGGCCTAACGCATCACTATCGTGTTAAGATGGATTGCTTGTGACGGGTAAATCGGGGTTAAAGTCCCAGTAAAGTATACCAAATGATTTTTTTTCACGTCCGACACCTTACCTCAGTCTATAACGTGTCTCTTTCCTAAGTTAGGGTCCAGGGTTTGATTTCCAGCATGGCCAAAAACTATCATCGTTTAAATGGGGGTTTACCCTTTCACAGTGATAAACAAGTAGTTGGGGGCCAAATGTTGTGTTCGTTCTAAATTTATGTTAATATTTAAACCGTGTGCTGATAAAATCAATCAATTCAGAAAGTGCACGTTAAACCCTTCAAACAAATGAAATATATATATATTCTAAATGGTTTCCCACTCTTCATCCACGCAAATAGGGTACATTTCCTCTAAAACTATACCGTCATCATCCCTATATTACTAATGTTATTAATGTATGACATGTATAATCCAAAATATTACTAAGACTAGGTTAAAAAAAATGGTTAAAACATTGTTTTAGTTTATGTCTGGGCTATCTAGGTTCACCCTAATCGGGTAGGAAAGAGGAAAATATCATTTAGAGCATGTGTATCCAGATGTGTGTGTTGGGTAGTGTGGGGGAATTATCTAGGGAAAACAAGCACCTCAATACATCCGATTGGGATTCAAACAATCTATTCCCTTCACTGAGAAACAAGACAATACTGACTACTCTTTCCGCCTGCACCTTAATATGAGCGACCAGATGATATAACAAACAATATTGTACTAAGCCATCACTATGATTTATCATGATCGATTTATTAACTGAGCAATTCATAATGGCAAATACTATTTAATTACATTTATAAATAATTTATGTATTGTGTCACTAACTTTTTTTTTTTACCGTAGATTACTATTCGTTCGTTTAAGGTCTTTGGCCCAATCAAGTGCAAGTCTAAAACCTATTTTGATGGATGGTGGGCGGGAGGTTTAAAGGCTTGGTGTGGCTCCACAACCGACCAAAGTATCCTTCCGCGCCAACAAGAACAGATGGATCATGGAAAACGTAGATGGCCGGACAGGCCTTACGGAAAAAATCATACGTTAGGAAATATTAGTTTTCTCGAGAATGGGGGAAATTTTTATAGTAATATTTTCAATACCTCTTCTAAGATAATGTATCAATATTTATTAGGTGTTAAATTTTCTTATTGTTTGTTATGCAGCTGGCAGTTTTCTATAGAAAATTTAATTTTATCGATATTTGATCACTTTCAAAATTATAGAGAAGGTGTGTATTTAAAAAGTATTACATAATCAACATGCTTGTATTCTTGAACAAACTGTTTACGAAAAGAAAATTGCAAAACAATAAAAATTCTTGAATCTAACCATTTGTTTCCATGGCTCTGCATTTCTACGCAAAGTGAAAAGGGCCAATCGCCTTAAGACGCGGTGAAAAAAAAAAAAAAATTGGTACTTTCTTGCGGTGGTTTAATGACAGTAATTTATTTAACTGGCTCTTTCAAATGTGTATGTGCAAAATGAACTGAATACTGGAGTGGCTATTTAGTCATTACATTTCTTACTAAAATAAAAAACCTCTNAAAAAAAAAAAAAAATATTTTGTTAGGTACAAGGAAGACTTATATATATATATATATATTTACTCCAGAATATTAATTTACCCCTAAATGCTAACAAAATTCGTCTTTAAGGACACATTCGTTGGCCGCGTGGTTTAAAGCGTCGCTTTCTCAAATAATTTACTGTTTATGATGGGGAGATAGAGGTTCAACCCCAATCAGCTGTACTGTTTTGAGGGTTGATTTTTTTCTAAATGGTTTTTTTACACTTTCCTTTCATGGAAATTCGGGTAGGGGTCTACACTTATTCTAAATTTAACCTTCCTCGTATTTGTACTTATGCGTGGTAAGACGTGGCGCTATAAAATAAAAAGCATATAAAATACCAATGTGGGGAAGTTAAACACAAATGCTTACTATGTTTACTAATATTTGGATTAGGATAAGGGATTGGTGTTTAAAGATTTGGATTCGTGAAACAGTATGTTCGACTCTTCAATATACATATTTATTTATTTTATCAGTGGGTCTTACTAACTGTTCAGGTTATACACATATATGATTAAGCTAATGTGCTAGTTATGAGGAAGGATACATTTTAGAGTTAATTAACTCGAATTTGCATGGCAGCAGAGTGAGAATACATTTAGGAAAATCTACCTATGAAGCAGGCTATTGTCGACTGATTGATTTGAGGTTAAGTGTAAAATTATGATCCATTTCGTAACAAATATGAAACATTCTGAAAATTGAAAAATGACACCTTAACATGGGAATCGAATCCGGGACTATTGGATTAGTACGCCAATGCTCTACCACTGAGCTATCCAGGAATCGTCCCGTACCAAGGGTCATTCTTCACTAATATTTTAAGGCAGAGTCTATGATTGACGTGCGGAAATCACCGGCTACAAATGTGTGATTTTTTTATTAAGATCACGAGCTATCAGATAACGCAGCCATCTTTGACTTTCAGTAGTTGGCTTTATGCTGCCACTTGTACAATTATTATAACTACCCGCGCGTCCATCATAGACTATACCTTAAAATAATAGTGAAGAATGACCCTGATAACAGGAAGATTCCTGTATAGCTCAATGGTTAGAGCAGTGGCGTACTAACCCAGAGGTCCCGGGTACGATTCCCCTGGTCAGGTGTCAGTTTTTAAATTTTCAGAATATTATATCTTGATGGAGAATTCCTCAATAAAAAACATATTATCTTTGGCTATTTGATTCTTAAATATGAAACAGTTTTAACCACAGCTATATTTATTATTTGAGGTATTTAGTGTGCTCTTTCTGAACCAACTGATTGTATCAGCACACGACTTTATTAACTTAAATCTACAACAAACACAACAGCCAGAGACCACGGCCTTTAAAGGTAGAACTCACATTTCACTAAATATATATTTATCATCCTCGCTGAGAATCGAGCCCGGGACCCTTAGCTCCATAGGCAGATACGCTACGTACTGAATTAAAGTGTCATACCTTTTATCCATAGCTAACTCTTCAGTAAGTCAAAAATACTAAATCCCTTTATTTTCCCTTTACGTCTTATTATAAGAAGAGGGCAGAAAACTATAAAAGTGGATAGAGAGTGGACAATAATTTAAAGAGAAGGACTCAGTACACCTGGCTGGGATTTAAACCCTGATCTATCCATCACCAAAAGGCCAGATTAAACGAGTTTGACGTTTAATCCACCTACACACACACCCATACGAATCAAACTCTTTACAAATGAAAATCAGAGTAAATATGTTAAGAGTACAAGGAAAGTAAACAATAAGATAACAACATTTTAAAACGAAAAACAAACGTTATCTTCACTTTAAAATGAACAAATTAATTCTTAATGCACATCAATAATAACATTAAAAAGAACTTATAGGTGACCTGGCGGTCTAGGGGTAAGGTGTCAGACTTCTGTGCTGGCGGCCGGGGTTCAATCCTTGGTCCCGGCACAGATTTATTCTGACAAGACATCTTGTGAATGTGGGGAATGCCAGGCCTTCACCGTGGTTCGGATTCCACGTTAAACTGTAGGTCCTCCATTTCAGATCACAATCACCCTACCATTACACATTAGCTTAAGTGCGTATAGCTCGAACGGGTAGTAAGACGCGGTGATAATAATAATAATAATAATAATTTATAGCTTTTTTCATTATATAATTTCATTATAATAACAATCCAATGTTATGAAACGCTTTAAAATACAATAATTAACACATTACATAATGACGTGTGACTACTTTGATTGGTCAAACTGAAATTTATAATTTTATATATTTGTATATTGTTTTTTGAGAACTGACGGTTCTAAATTATGACTACAGACAGTAGAAACACATACTTAGATGCACAAATTAATATACATATAAACACATATGTAAAATAAACTAGAAATAAAATAACACATGCAACTATTTTTTAATATAGTCTAGTAGAGAAACCCGATCTTGTGGCNTATATATATATATATATATATATATATATAAATGTCCCATTTAATATGTTTTGCCAGTGACGAGGAGTTAATTATTTTAATCTATGCCAAACAAACTTAAATTAGGTTCTCATAAATGGTTTACCACTCTACCTCCACGAACATTCTGGTACATTTCCTTTAAATTCTAACTTACTCATTAATATATCATTAATTAAAATATGGGAATAGTACGAGACGGGTAGTAAGACGTGGGACACACAAAACAAGATCAAAGCTCGAAAGCAGGTAATCTATATTGCCAGCCTAAAATGACACCCGCTTATCAGTTTAATTACATAATAAATTCTGATTCTAATGACAAATAATTGCTTTATCTTTTTTTTTCCACTTCAGTCATAGTGTAAAAAATTATCTCCAAGCGCAACTTAGATACAAAACAATAGCCACGTTTGAATTTATACAATGAGATAAATGCCGTAAAAAGTTAATTTTATGTTAGTTGCGTTGCTATTATTTATATTTAAATAGTGTGAGCTTGTGAATTAAAGGCGATTTTAAGTTTTCTACTAAATTCAGATCGAGGAAACAGATAAAAGCGGATCAGGGTTCGCTGAATGTTTTTGTACATTGTGTGTTCGTCTTGAAGATCGCATAAGTTCCGTGAAAAATCAACACGACGAGAAAGAAAATCGACGAAAGCGTTTGAGATTTGAAAAGTAAGTTTTACGAAATGGTAATATTTATTTATAAACAATGCTCCGAAATGGACTGTGATATATTAGTAATATTTTTCTGAGCCATTGTATATAATATCCCAGCTTGTATGTCTCACATTTATAATCTAAGGTCTATAATGTTTCTTTGTATATTTTTCATTCTCAAATTTTTAAATACTATTTCAATTAAAATATAATTATCTCTAAGTACTCTGATAGTTGGAATTTTCAATATTAAATGTTGAGAACTATAAATATTTAGCAAATACAAAATCTCAACCCATTTAATACTATTTTTGTATAAAAAATGGTTTTTGACAAAATAACTATATTCATTTTAAAAAAACAGCACGAAGTTTTGTTGCCAAAATATTTTTATGTAAAATTTCTAATTTGTTAAGAAACTTTTTATTTGTGAACCGATCGACAGAAAAAAGTATGTTGACATAAAAAAATCCAGATTATTGGTCTTAAGTATAAAGTTAATAATATTATTATTATTATTAATAATTAATAATAATTAATATTTATTATTATTATTATTATTATTATTATTATTAGCACCGCGTCTTACTACCCATTCGGGTTATACGCACTTACGCTAATGTGTAATGGTAGGGTGATTGTGAGATGAAATGGAGGACCTACAGTTTAACGTGGAATCCGAACCACGGTGGAGGCCTGGCATTCCTCACATTCACAAGATGTCTTGTCAGAGGTGAAGGAAGGGTTTGGTAATCAGATAAATCTTTGCCGGGACCGAGGATTGAACCCCGGCCGCCAGCATAGAAGTCTGACACCTTACCCCTAGACCACCAGGTCACCAAGTTAATAATAGTTTTGACGTGAAAACCCCTAAAGATTATGATGCAAATTGATGATAGTTATTAAATTAACACAAAATCACCCACATCGGTGGTGTATTTAGCTAACACGCTAGTTTTATGTTGAGATAGACTGCCTAGAGCGGGGAGATCAAGGTTCGAATCTCGGTCGGATGAACTAGAATGGTTTTTCCTAAATTATTTTCCACTCTCCCTCCACGCAAATTTGGGTTCACTTCCTCTAAATTAAACCTTCGCAATCCCTGGCCCATTAGAGTGATTAGTATTTAAACGTATAATTCAAACATGTAGTAAGACGCGGTGCTAAATAAAAAAAATGGGGTGTGGCTGTGTCATGGACATGGCCGTGTGTTGTACGTGAATAAGTTTATGTAATGGGCTATATATTTTTTAAATAAAATATTTTTATTTATGTATTTAGGATAAAAACAAGGAAACAAATAATTATTGTGTTACAATATAACTTTATTAATTATAGTTCTGTGATACGAAAAATACGACACAAATGGCATACAAGGTACATCGAGATTTCTGGTATTCTAACACCTTATTATATTCACTGTCACTACTTTAAACTAATGTTTTATATACAATCGATAGATTTTGACGACAGCTGACGATTAAAACTTAAAAACGAACATCGTAGCTTATCCGAGTCAAAAGTTTTACTAATCGCAAATCTCGATACGCAGCAAAATAACCTCAAAATGGCGGCGCTTCCCCCTCCACCACGCGCGATGCGTCACTGTTCTCGCGCATCGTAATGCATTCTTTGATCCTTTAGCTATCCAGTGGTATAATTTAATTTTGGATGTAGAGGATAGATTCGAAACTACAACGCCAAACTGTATCCCCCGATTTTGTTATCATTAGGTTTTTTGGATTGCCCCCGTATGGTAGCAAATTTAAAGACGTATTCACGTCAAAAATAAACACGAAGTATTTTCACTCGATTGTTTTATTGGCGGTCAGTGAAGTTAAACATGTTTAACTACACTAGCGCTAGTCGACGGTACTAGGACACGTGACCAACACGCTGATAGCAGCCAGCGCTTAACTATCCTCGTCTGAACCCCATGAAACAGTGCTAGTACATAAAAGTCGAATACAGGCTTCTCAAGTCTTTCACCCACAAACGACATTTTAACACAGCAACCAACCAGAGAATACTGTACTTGCCGCTATTAGGTCGTTCTAGTAAAATCAACTTTTACTAGCGGCCAGTAACCCGCCTCGGTGGCGTAGTTGGATAACGCGCTTGTTTCGTGTTGGGCTAGACTGTTGAGGGCGAGAATATTTGAGGTTCGAATTTCGGTCAGGTGAACTGGGGTGGTCTATTCTAAATGGTTTTTCCACTTTCCCTCGATGCAAATGCGGGTTCTTTTCCTCTAAATTCAACCTTCACAAATCTTAATCCAGCGTAATTAGCACTTAGGTGTGTAGCCCGAAAGGGTATTAAGACGCGGTGCTAAATAAAAAAACAAAAAACTAGCGTCGTGTAACACAAGCATAAGTTATCAATCTCGCTAGATACTAGATGGCCGGTCGATTGTACTACGAATAATATTGAGTATTAAGTTGTATCTCGACATAAGAATAGAAAACGGAGTATTTTGGTGTCCTATTAAATGTTATAGTAATACCCCATTTTAAATATTGACTTCCGGTAATTGGTATATTCCATTCACCGTAGGAATTTACTTCTGAAAGGCCTTTTTCCCTACCATGAATCTACTATATAGTAGGTTTTTTTATAGTAAAGAGAACAAACACCTTGTATACCACGGCTTAAGGCCAAACGTTTGTCATCAGTTGGGAAAGTAAACTAAACATAAGATTTAAAGCCTATCCCACACCTTTGTGGCGTTTTTCTCTCTCCAAATTTTGTAACAATAAGTAAGATTGTTCTATGTGTGTTTGGGACGTGGTCTCTTACCTTACATGACGAAAACAAATTAAGGTGTTTGAAAACAAGGTGCTTGGGAAGATATTTGGATTAAAAATTGATGAGAATACCGGAGAGTGTAGGAGGTTAGCTGTTGGTGATCTACATACCCTGTACCTACCACAATACATTGTTAGGATAATACAATCTCGTAGATAACAGTGTGTAGGACATGCAAATGGCAGAATATAGAACCGTGTTCAGAGTATTGACTGGCAAACCGAATGGGAAGAGACCATTGGTAGGACCTAGACGCAGTGGGAGGATAGCTTTAGAATGTACCAGAAAGAGATAGGGTGTAATGAGGCGGACTGGATAGAGCTAACTTAAGATAGATATAGGTGGTGTACTTTTGTAAGTGTGGCAATACATTTTCGAGTTCCTAATATCATAGAGTAAGTAAGTAATTACAGTGATTTTAATATTGAGCTTTTTACTTAAATATTTCGAATTTTTTGAAAACGTTTTATCTGTCTAAAAGACGACTTCTATGAAAATTGGATTTCAACCCTAAACACTTAGATGCTTACTAAACCCCATATATATCATCTCTGGGTTAAATGCGGATATTATGGAGAAAAGGGTTATCTCCACTCTCTCTTGGTTAACTGTTGTCAAATCTCCTCGCTTTCATTTATGACGGAAGGTGGTGTGCTGGGGAAAGACGGAGCTATTGGCAAACTCGACTAACCAGCGTTGTAAAATTTGTCTTATATTTAAGGTAAGACTAACCACAGTAAGACAAGAGAATGACGACGCTGTTTCCCGATTGTTTATTATTATTATCACCATCGCGTCTTACTACCCGTTCGGGCTGTACGCACTACGCTGATGTGTAATGGTAGGATGATTGTGAGATGAAATGGAGGACCTACAGTTTAACGTGGAATCCGAACCACTGTAGAGGCCTGGCATTCCACACATTCACAAGTGGTGATTAATACACGTCTTACCCGCCTCAGTGGCGTAGTTGGCTAACGCGCTGGTTTCATGTTGAACTAGACAGCTGAGGACGGGGAGATTGAGGTTCGAATCTCGGTTGGGTGAACTGGGGGTAGTTTTTCCTAAATTGTTTTCCACTCTCCCTTCACGCAAATGCGGGTTCACTTCCTATAATTCACCCTTCCCAATTCTTATTCCATTAGCGTAATTAGTACTTAAAGCGTATAACCCGAACGGGTAGTAAGACGCGATGCTAAATATTATTATTATTATTATTAATACACGTCAGAGGTAAAGGAAGGGTTTGGCAATCAAATAAATCTGTGCCAGGACCCCCAACACAGAAGTTCGACACCTTACCCCTAGACCGCCAGGTCAACGGTTTCCCAATGGTAGCCATGTAGATGATAAAGAGTATAATTGGACAAACGCGTCCACAGTAAATATCTCCACCCACATTAATCAGAATCAAAATAGGTTCTCTAAGCTCTTTGACGACCACTCTAACCCAGGGGTTCCCAAATTGTGCGTCGCGATTACCTAGGGCATCACCGGTCTTGGTCAGGGGCGTCGCAGTTATTAGGGGAAGTTAAAACTTATAAGGTATGGTCTCATTTTTAAATGTTAGTGAAAAAGTGAAACTGAAATAACATAGTACAGGATGAGATGTTTGCCGCCATTGTGAGCCAACTGTACACATGCGATCATGTACAACAACAAACAAAAAAAAAAAACTAATTTCTTCCTACCCACCTCAGTGGCGCGCTTGTCGTGTTGAGCTCGACTGCTGAGGACGGGGATATCGAGGTTCGAATCTCGGTCGGGTTAACTGAGGGAGGTTTTTCCTAAATGGTTTTCCACTCTCCCTCCACACAAATGCGGGTTCACTTCCTCTAATTAAACCTTCCCAATTCCTAATCCATTAGAGTAATTAGTACTTAAAGGGTATAACCCGAATGGTTAGTAAGACGCGGTGCTAAATATTATTATTAATTTCTTCCTGTTAAGTTTTGTAATTTTGTATTTTTAAATTTAAAAGAATACAAGCTAATAATATAAATAACAGATTTAGGAGTAAGGGGAAAAGGATGACAACTTCCGTCGTTTTGGAATAGCTTTCTGTTTCTGGCGGGCGGAATGTGTAGCGGATGTGAAAATGTGGAAGAGGTCCAAGTTTCGAACTTGAAGACAGCTCTTAATGGATGTACTTAAATTTGTCAAATTAGTCTACTGGTTATAAGGAAGTATTTGCGAATGAGATATAATAAAAAAAGCTTATAGTATTTAAATACAAATAAAATCCCATTATGTATTATTTAAATCTGTGATAGAAAGCCTATTATATATATATATACTATTAGATATTTAGGTAAATTGATTTTTATATAAAATAAAAACCTCTAATATATTTATATGGATCGTAAATATCCTACTTTACCTATATATTATAAATAATAAGCCTGTTATATATAAAATAAAAACATGTGTAAGGATTTAACCTATTAAATATAGAATAAAAAGCCAACTACATCAAATAAAAAGTATATTATATATATAGTAAAACGACTATATAACACTGACTCAAAGACTAGAAAATTGATATAAATAAGGCAAATAAATTTAATTTCAACTTTTGTAACACACAAAAAAAGAAACCAATTCATCTACAAATGATGGATTTGCTGTAACGAAAACTTTAATTTTAGCTATAATACGTTTCTTAGTTTAATTGACATTGTTTTTTAATTACCAAATTCTCCTTTAACTTTAAATTTTAGTAAAAGTAATTTTATATACAATACACAGCTGTTCTAATACCTTTTTTTATCGTGCACAAAATATGGCATCTATTATAAACATTTGTGTGATTAATTTTTTATTTGAGGGGGAAAGAATTATTTTAAATAGCTATAGGGAAGTACGTAATAATTTTTTTTAGTTCTCACACTGGATGAAATGTTTCCGACTACCACACAGCCAGTGATATTTCCGTGTCAAAGTGTTTTAAGTATCCATGCGCTTCATATAACAACTCCCCCCCCTCCCCCCAACCTCCATTTTGAGTAAGTAGTTTTCGCGGTGGGGATTACTCAAACTCCCAGTCAGCCAATACGAACCCAAGGTCTCACATTTGCCGCCACACGCGTGGTTTTTTTCCCCCCCTCTCTCTCTCCGGAATCTGCTACCTATAACCTAACAGCTCCCTGTACCACCTCAACAACGAAAGTAATTTCATCCCCCTCCACGGTGAATATCAACGTCACCGACCCAAAGAGTTCGTATCCTAACCCGGCGGTTCTTACTTTAGGTCAGTCCTACCGAGCTGTTTGGCGGGGGATGTCCTTACCGCGTCTCCGACAAACAAAGTCTAGATTGTCGTTTGTCGCCAACATGAAACAGTGATGACAACAGTCATAAGATGAAATCTCTTTTAATTGGTGCTTAAAAAATTAAGCTTCATAAAGTGTTAATGACGTTGCTATTATAAAATAAAAACTGATAAAAAATATCAAGAACAAAGTAAAAAAAAAGTAAGTAATTTGTTTCTACCTTTAGACTCTAATTGGTGTAAATTTTATTGTTTGATTAACTTTGCATTGTTTTCAACTTAAATCTAGTTTCAATCCGCACCTACTAATACATACATTTTATTTCGACTCCGAAAGGGGCGCTTTTCCTTCATCCAGACACAATTTTAATTTTTTTAAATAGGCCTACCATTTAGTAGGTAAAATAAAAGTGAAATTTAATAACTTAATCATATTTTCGTAGTTAAAAGAGTTTTAAATGAAAGTATTAATTTAATAATGCTTTAAAAGTGAGGTATTTTATTAAAAGTATCAATATAAAATAGCTACTTATATATATATATAT